>JAJOOO010010232.1:0-27242 GCA_029582685.1 Solanum piurae
CAAGAATATCTAATACATGGAAATTAAAACTACATTTAACGGAAACTAACTGAAGAACTCGCCATTGCCATAAGGACCTGCAGATTTAGATGAGAAAAGAATTTAGAAGGAGATTGAAAAGAAGAGAGTCTGTTAGAAGAGAGAGAGAGAGAGGAGCACGAGAATAATACCAATTTGATCAATCCCCTTTTTCTCTTCCAGGAACTTAGTTATAGGATGCTCACGTGCAATCACAGCCTTTCAGCTTCATTAACTCCAATTAAATCTCGTACATCCAGGTGTTATAATTCTATTCGTCATTTCTTTATTCTTCACTTAGCTCATTTATTCAGGTCATGACAGAATCATCAATGTGATAGAGCTCTGGCATGCATGTGTTGACCGTTAATTTTGCTGCCTAAGAAAGGAAGTATACCTACCTCAAGGTCACTCGGAAATCTCTCTAAGTACCCGTCCATAGCTTATAATACAATTTAGTATACTTCTTCTCTTGTTAGTGTCAATTTTGTTGAAAATTTGGTACATATTGGTTAAAATATTTGCTTTTATAGGTTTGTCGATGGAAATTTTTGAATATTTTTTCAATTACTTGGCATTTGGTTTTCATGTGTTTGATTACCGATAGATGCTGCGTCAAAGGAGGTCTAACAAGTGTTACTAATTCCTGATAATCAGGTATTCTAGATGCTTAAATTTAGTTCATTTAAAATTTATTTAATACAAGCATTTTCAGGTTGATTTTACTCTGTTTTAGCATTACTACTTGATAGCTAAAATTGAAGCTTTATTCAAGCAAAAAAAAGAATAGAATGAGGCAAAAATGAAATATGTTGGTTGGCTAGGAAGGTGGTATTATCATTAACTTGAATATGTCACTTTCTTTAGAGTTCTTGTTAATAAAGTAATGACTTGTTGAAATGTTTGTATATAATAGCTCTGGAACTAAATGAAATGCTTGTCGCCATAGGACATGAAAATCTGATTTCATTTGGTAATTGTTCAGTTGAGGAGTAACATCTGATCCCTAATTTAATTTTGGTGAACACATGTAGTTCCGGATTATTTAGAGGATTTTGCGAGTCTTTTGTAGATAACCATGTCCTTTTGGTAAACACATGTAGTTCTCCCGGTGTCTCACCCTCCAGTCTCTCAAATCCGGTGAAGTTCTTCCAATCGAACCATGAAATCTTGAATCAGGTATTTGTGTGTTCCTAGTATACCTTTCTTCTTCGGGTTAACTCCTATGTGTGTGCTTTGAATAGCATGTAGCATGTAGGTTTCCTAGGATGATCGCTTCTTTTGTTGCTTCTGTGAAAGTCTGTTCTCTGATCCCTTACTTATTTGTTGGCGATTGATATATAACACAGTCCGCATATCTAATGTTGCTTAAAAAGTAGGCTGCAAGAAATAAGTTTTAAATTGTTTTTCGTACTCTGGTCTTTCATTTTCATAGTGAAATCTAGTTTTGAATTCAATTTGAATCCTTTTGTTGTGCAATCAGTTGGTGTAATTCTTGCATCAACAAGATATGGAAGCGGCAGCGCTGCACAAGTGACACCTTTCATTAGCCAGGGTATTGACTGACTGGTGAGATCAAATGTTCTCTTCTATCCTCTCTTTATTGACCTTTATTTACATCATGAACCGTAACTCTTGGCAGGGGATAGGGACTTTGCTAAATGCTCTTTTTGGTGGTGTTGCTAGTTGCACTGCTACAGTGTGACAGTCTCTGATCTCTATAATGCTCTGTCAATCTAAATTTCGCCCTACTAATGACTTGGGTATGAATAGCTACAACTACACTCCTTCATGCTTGACTTCATGAATACCTATGTTAATGATGGTTATTGTCTCATTTGTTATATTTAAGTATGTGTATCTGGTGGATATTTGACATTGTTTCATTATGAATTCATTACTTGATGACTTTAGGCTTTCATTCGGAAAAAGCGCCCATTGTTGTTATCCTTGGAGAGTTGATGTTGCTTCCATACACATGCAGCTCAGTACCTAAACCACTGATTGACCATTTTTGTGATGAACGACAAGCGAATGGCGAGCAATTTCAACTATACCTTGCATCAAACCAACAATTCAAGATTGTCACTACTTATTAACACGCTTGAGTTTGACAAGACCGATAAAGATATTACTCCTATTGGTGGATTTCCCCATTATGGTGTGGTGGCGGTTGATTACCTGTTGATCAAGGATGTTGTTTTGTCCTAAGAAGACACTAAAAAAAATATTAGGTAAAAAAACTAACCATGTTCCATGATCAAAACCTAGAGTTGCTGGAATGTGTATGTATAATTGTTGTACGATACAGTAGAGATGCTTTATTCAGAAGACGAAGTGGATATAAGTAATGGAATTAGAAGCATAAGAAGTCGGGAAGCAGTTGCCATAGATTGTGAAATGGTTGGAGGGGGAAGTGATTGCTCACTAGACCTTTGTGCAAGGGTATGCCTAGTTGACGAAGATGAGAAGCTTATTGTTCACACTTCTGTTCTAACCTCAGATTCCTGTGACTGATATTGGTATTTGCTGTCAAATAAACATATCTATTTATAGTAGCAGGTGACATTTTTAGCATTACACCTTTCCACACTTCCTCACCATTTTGTGCCAGGTATGAAATTACTGGTATAACAGAGGTAAATCTACGAGATGCCATGCCTCTGAATGAAGTCCGGGAGAGAATTCAGCAGATTCTTCACAATGGAGAGTCAATTAGTAGAGTAAGATTGGATGGAGCCATAACCTTGAGAAACACCTGGATTGCTTGAAGACGTGTTATCCTGATCATCTTTGGAGGTAAGTTTATGTTGTTTTTTCCTTTCTAATAAATGGAAGTCATTTTCTTGGAACCTTGAATCTCATATTACGTCCAGATCATGGGCTTGTCCTGTATTAGGTGTATTACACCATTCACTGCCATATATTAACATGAATGGTTTATTTATCCATAATTTGACATAACATGCTTCTTTAAGAGTACCAAAATAGTCAAGGTGCGCGCAATCTGGCCTAAACAACACCATTATTGAAAAGAAAAAGAAAAAGGGAGTTGCTTATGATTGACTATCGTTGTGGGTGGAACATTAATGCTTAGGTTAAAGTAGATTTGTTCTTGAGATGGACCTATTAACTCGCTTAATCAGGTACTGATGTCAAGAGGCCTAGTATTTTTCTGAGGCCCTTGCTGCATGTTTCTTATTTGCTCATTTAGTTAAGGTGTAAAATGGCCCACTTTGTTACCCCCTCAGGTACTGATGTCAAGAAGCCTAGTATTTTCTCAAGCCGAGGTTCTATCAGAAACAACCTCTCTACCTCACAAGCATAAGGTTAAGGTCTGTGTACATCTCCCCTCCCTAGACCCCACTTGTGAGAATCTTCTGGGTAAGTTGTTGTTGGCTGTAATCACTCAGAACTGCTGAATTGCTATGCATCAGTATCAATGATAGCTTATGTTTCACTATTATGTGTGGTAAAACCTGTAAAATGAAATTCAAGAAACTTGGATCTAGTAAAATATGAGTATATATGTTAAAATTCAAGGTCGGTACCTAATAAATGTGTTAGCTTAAAAGTCAAGGTTAGAACTTCATAAACTTGTTCATTTAAGTCCTCCCATGATGCCTTCATTTCCTTCCATCCATGGGAGAATATGTGGTCGTCCCGTAAACTTGATCAGCGAGCTTGTGCTGACTTCTCTTGTACTCCATTTTGACAAATTCAAACATAAGAGATGAAGATAAAAGTTAGAATTATCATATTAACTGTTCAATTTCGATTACTAAGACAACATGGTTACAACATCTCTCCGAGTAATATATCTATCAAGCACTACTATATGAATTGGAGAATAGTGTATGCTGAACCTCAACACTCTCAGGCTCGTGTCATGCTTTCTAAGACTATAGCAATGATTTCGATAGTAGATGACACATTTGATGCTTATGGTATCGTAAAAGAACTTGAGGTCTACACCGATGCCATACAGAGGTACGGACTACTTCTGGAACAATAATTTAAGTAGATGGCCCATAAATGGCAGAAAGGACCATATCAAACAACATATTTTGGTACATATTTGAAGTTTTGCCTACAATTTGTAATCGGAGACAAGCCTGGACGCCCGAAACTAGACATTTCTCCTTCTTCATCCCATATATGTTCTGTTAAACTGATAAACTTATCAAATTCTTTTCTTTTTCATTTATTAGGTGGGATATTAGCCATATTTGTCCATTATATTCCCATTGTTTTACTTTGATAGTCCCCTGCTAGTGAAGAAAATGTTCAGTCACTGTTGGTTATGATGTTTAAGAAAGTAATACGTAAGATTTTTGAATTTTGTGGTCTTAAATTAAGTTATGTCAAACTGATGTTGCTTATGATGTTTTGGTGTTCTGTTTTTTGTTTTTTTGCAGCCAAGATGTGGCTAGTGAACCATTTTCCTCCATGGACGCAAGACCATCCGGTGATAATTGTTGTAGTGGCAAACGTTAAAGTATCTCGCAATTGTATTAGATAGTTTCTAAATGCAAGATTGGACCGGATGTCATAATGATTAGAGTGAATGATGTGTTTAGCAATTGATCGGGGTAGTAGGGATAATATCAATTTCCTCGTGGTGGAGTTGAATACATCTCTATGACATTATTAAGCTCTCCCAGCCAAATGATACATAAACAATTTTATTTTAGCAATGTGAAGGTACTCCCTTAATGTCTTTTTGATTACTGGCAGCGCTATCATTACGTGTACAAATTTATGATTGTTCGAACTATTATTGACCTAACTAGCTTTAGAGCTAGATCCATTGATTGCAAAAATATAGGAAGATATTTATATTTTTATGAATTGTGGGTGTTTCGACCCCTACTATTTTGTTATTACTATCAGAGGTTGTGACTCTTTGAAAATTAAATGGTAGTTTTCTAAGAATCAATTTATAGGGGTTCAAACTGCCACAAAATAACCCCGTTGCTTGTTACAAGGGTTAGTGTAAAACCCCCACAAATTAATTATGGACGACCTAACTCTGAGGTTGTTGAAACCCCCACAAATTAATTATGTTGAGGTTTTATGTTTCTTTTCTATGAACTGACATAAACATCATTTTTACAGCTCAATAAATATGAAGAAGCTATCATTTCAAGAAAGTACCGAGCTTGTTGAAGTTCAAGAGTTCTTTTACATTGATTAGAGACGTAGTTTAAATATGATATCTTATTATTATTTATATATGCTGCAATTTTTCTCTTTTTAGGAGTTGATAAAGACTGTCATACAAGTTTAATATGATTTTTTTTAATTAGTTTTTTGTATTAACAATGAAGTTTTATATAAATTAATTTATTAAGTATATTTTCTTTGTGTTCTAATGTATGAAACAATTAATATTATTCACTAGTATAAATCTATATATATATATATATATATATAAAGCTGAATATAGACAATTTGATGTGGCACCTCTTTATGACCTGCATTCTTATTTTTTTTTTTGGCATTTTATATTTGTTTTCTATTTTTTATTTATATTTTGAAAAAATTGAAAGTGTTTAAATGCATTGTCCAATTAATCACACCATTTAAAATATTCATTACATTAAAATACATTTAAGTAAATGAAAAATAAAAAGACTAAAAACATTGTGGAAAATTTTAGACTATAAAAAGATTTCAGCATCCATAAACAACAACAATAACAATATACTTCTTAACTTTGCCTCCTCTTCTTCTTCACGTCAATATCTGAAAATCAAGTTGTATATATACTTCTTTCAACAGTAAACTTTGTAAATTTGATATTAGATGTGTGTCGGTGTCATCATCATGACTCGTGAACAATTCATAATTTCAATAGATTTCGTCTAACTTCGTATTAGACTGATTGATCACATTAATACACAATTCTACTCTATCCAAAAATAAAAAAGAGAGAGACTACATTATTGTAAGAAGAAAGGTCATGCAATAATAATATCTCCTCAAAATAAAAGACTTTTTTGAAAGAATGTTGGACTAGAATTCTTCCTACAAAGAGATATGTGTTGGGGAAAATATTTAGTTAGCTAAGAAATTTATATGAGTGAAGATTGTTCAAAGGACAAGAAGATTATTTCGAGAAAGAATCCACCTATTTATGGAATTCATATCAAATTAGGAGGAGAATAAGGAAGAATTATTTGAAGAAAGAAAATCAATTTATTTATGAAATTCTTGTCAAACTAGGAAGAGAATAAGGGAAAATTTATTTTGTGATTTGAAAAGAGTCGGAATTAGTGCCGGCATTATTTCTTTCATTTTCTTTGTTCCACTAATTACTTTCTTCTTTGATATTTTCTTTAAAAAAAAATCTATTTTATTTTTTCTTTATGTGTCTTGAATTAAATTTATATATAATATTTATTTCAGCCAATAGGATTACACAATTATGTATGATGTTAATTCAAAAAACAAATGTATATATAGATGTTCTTTTCCTAAAAGGATATTACTCGTACGAAAGAATTTATTATGTTATTAGGATGCTATATGAAATATTGAAAGTATTGGGGATAACATAGCATGTAAATATTAGTTACAATAAAGAATATATATATATATATGATTTCACCTTAAAAGAAGTATTTTTTTATTTTATTTTTTATGTGTGTGTTAGATATAGTGGGTAAATCAATTAACTATTGAATTTATCAAAGCTCTGATTTATTCATATAATTAACTTCTTCTTTTTTTTTAAAAAAAAAAGGCAACAAAAGAACTATTATAAGGTATTTCAAATTAGCTATAAAAGAAAATACAGATACTACTAATTGCTGGTGCAATATTTTAAACTATAAATAACATATTCATTATTTTCTTTTCTATAGTTTTTTTTAACATTTTTCTTAATTTTAAAAATTCAAAATCTTACCTTACAATTTTATATTTAAGATAGTCATATTTAATTCTTATCATCATCAATGTTATTAATCTCTTTTCCTATCATTTCTCAATCTCATCATTAATGTTACTTGTATTATTTTCTTAAGTCACTTTTTTATTAAAAAAAAAATTATTTCTTGTGCTAAAAATCTATATCTATATATAATACTAAAATTGAAGAATAATAAAAAAAGAAAGTAAGATGACATGTTTCATTTAGCAATATATATCATTATTTATCTTTTTCTTCTTTTCAAAATATTGAATTTTTTTCTTAACTTTTTTTACCAAAAAACTTGTACAAAATCATATTTATTTCCTCATTAATTATTGGCATTTACTCCATTTCTTCAAGTCTATCTCTCTTATTCTCTCTCTTTCATCTTCCTTCAAACAAAAAATAATATAATTTCCTTATTATTGTCATTTATTTTGTTTCCTTAGAAATGCCTCTTTTGCCATTTTTTCTCTAAATAAAATTATCTAAATATACCACTAATAAATTTCTTATATAATTATGATCTCTTAAATAAGGAAGGAGTTCACATAATAATAGAGAATATCAATATTGATTGGATAATAATTTAACCATTTTTTCAAATTTTTTATTTAGAAGTCCTATAATATTTCTTCACTTCATTTTCCCAACCATTAAAACAGTTATTATACAATTATGGTGTAAAATTGCATTTAAACTATTATTTTATATTTTGTCTTTTCAAATTCAATATTATATATATATATATATATATTTATTTATTTATTTCTTCCATCTTTTTCGAAATAAAAAAAATGTAATTTTCTTTATTTATTTCATTTCCTTAAGTACCTCTTGAATCTATTATCATTTTCTTCTCTCTCTTTTTTCTCTTTAGATAAATTTGTCTTTAATATACTCGACTATTAAATTTTCTTATATAACTGTGAGTCTTAAATAAGGGAAGAAATCACGTAATAATTTTGAATATTAATATTGATTGGGTAATAATTTAAATATTTTTGAAATTTTTATTTAGAATTCCCATAATATCTCTTCACTTCATTTTCAATCATTAAAATAGTTATTATATTGCAATTATGGTTGTTAAGTGCATTAAAATTAAATCAAACATATGCTTAAATTAACAATACAATATAACAGATAGCAACCATCCAATACATAAGTTCCAACACTTATTATTATCAATTTATATATATTAATAAATTTATAACTGCGCGAAGCGCGGTTATTTTCACTAGTTTTTGTATAATAGCAAATAAAAATGGGGTCTTTAAAACTCATTTACAAATGGCTTATCAAATAATGAAATGGTCATTGACGACATGAAATTTGGTCGTTAAGAGTATTGTTATTGAAACTAACCTACAATTAACGAAAAAATTATTGGACATTAAGAGTTCATGTACTAAGGGAGAATCTGGCCGCTAAAGGGATAACGACTGGAATTAATGTGGTCGTTAAAAGTACTTTTAACGACCGAATTGAAATCCGGTCGTTGACCTTTAACGTCGTTATTGACATTTAGCGACCAGATTTGGACTTTTAATGACTCAAATTCCCCTCGACCATTTTTCTTTTAGTGAAGGAAGCCTACGCGTAAAGTTCAATGGCAAGCTAAGATTACCAATATTATAAACAAAGACGAGCCATGATATACATAGTGGGCAAAATGCATTCTGCAAATTGTGGGAGCTGTAGTTACAGAGAAAATGTAAAGTACACAAGGCAATGAGTTCATTTCTAAAATTTGATCAGATCTAACTAGAGTTATAAGTTAAACAGATCCTAAATTGTGAAATTTGCTCCAAATATTGGTTGCAAGTTGCGGGTAGAAGTGTGTGATGAAGAATGTGGTGCAGCAGTGACACTGCCCAATATCTTTTGGGTTGCACCGTCCATCAATTAATAATACATCAAATTTTCGCTTATATAGTTGTATACATTTTGAACTTTGTAATTGTTTAAAAGATGAAGCTGATGATTCGTTCACTGGCCAAACTGGTATTGTACTTCTTTTAGTATTCTTGTAATCTGGTATTGAATCAGTTGATACTATATTCAATTGCAACTATGGACATGAATGAATAAAATTTGACCTTTTCGTGGGGAGTATTATATTGGTGACCTAAAAAGAAATAGAGAATTTTTTTTATAAAGTATATTCTTCTAGCTTTTTAAGATGCAAAATTGCTAATAGTTTTATTATAATCCATCTTTTCTAATTAATTCTTATTCAATTTATACTAACCAATTGTTTAAATCTTTGTTGACACATAATACTCCAAATGTGTCAAACTCATAATAATTTTTCCTTTTATATGAAAAGTTTTATTTTTATCTTTTTATGTTTGGCGTATTTTACTTATTTGGAAAAACCACTTGAAATGTTGAAAACATTTTCACAATCAAGTAAAAATGCTTACAATAGAGTCGTCACTAGAAAACTTAATCTTTCAATAATTCTAACGGGAATATTCTTTAAAAATTCAGAGATTTGGGCAAGTAAAAATGAACACTAGAGAAATTAGTTTATCTTTTGAGGAATTCGACTAAATTAATTTAAAAAAATTGTTTACATCCAATTTTGGCCCCCCACAATATAAGTTAATCATCGAGCTTCTTAAATTCCAAACGAATTGCAAGAATTGACTTTATAATATTCAAAATATTTTCGAAGTTTTTAAAGTGATTTTAGTGACTTTTTATAATATTTTAAATAACACATATTTTTATATAATTAATGTATATACTAATAAATATTCAAAATGCATCTCAAAAAAAGGATTTTGTGTGTTTACTTAAATATTTTATTAATTTAGTTTATTTTAAATTATGGTTATACTTTTGAGTTAACTAATTTATAATCAAGATAATTATTTTTATTATCGTTAAGATTGAGAAGCTTGTTAATTAATTATATTAATTCATCTTATTTTAATTTTGACCGAATTCAACCAATTCCCTTAATTTGGTCGAAATTGTGATTCACGTGGTTATTTTCTTAAGTCAAATTGACCACATCTTGACTTCCTTTTCAAGACCCATTCTTATCCAATTTGATCAAAATCTTGACCCAACATGCCAATTCACTCAATTCCAGCCCATTCTTTCTTCAGCTTATCCGACCCGGCCCATTTCATAACTTTGAGAAGACCCAGATACTCCAGCGTTAACAGCATACGCATTCATCAATATAGCGACAATACGCGACGCCTTCACGCGTCTTCTTCTCCAGCAATCGCGAGACCCATCCGCTCAGCCCAGCGAATGAGTCCAGAATTGCGAACCCGAAACCCAGAAACGAAATTGCGCAGCCCAGCTCGCGCGTGTCCGTCTCCCTCGCTCGTCCCTTATCCCTTACCGTACTGAGAACATTCGAGAATCGATCCAGGTGTCTCAATCTTGTAGCTCGCTCGCCCTTGCTCACCATTCAGGCGGCCCTCACCAGTACAATTTCAAGCTGGCAGCCTTATCCTAAAACGATTTTCGAATTTCAAATTGGAATTTCATGCAAAAAATCCACCTGATTTCTTCCTTTTTTTTTCCCCATCCCTCACCCTCCTGTTAAGATTCAATATCTTCCATGGAAATATATGAAATAGCAGAGATAAGATGAATTCGATTGAAGAAGACTGGGAGAGAAAACGTGAACGTCCTTTCAATATAATACTTCAATCATACATCACAATAGTGTGTTATCAACTATATATACTAATCATTAGCTATTAATCATAATTAACAAACTAAATATCCAACTGTAATCGACTAACTAGCTGGTTAGTTACAGTAGGCAATGTAAATTTGGTAATTCCTCAACACCCCTCTCAAGCTAGGGGCAATGAAGATGTTTTGCATCCCTGAGTTAGCCAGCTAGTTAGTCGGTTATAGCTATGTACAGTTGGTTAGTTAATTTGTTAATTCCTCACCACCTCCTTTATAAAAGCTCGGGTTCCGTAAAAATTGCTAGCTATATAGTTATATTCAAATACTTATAAGTCTCGAAATCACAGAGACTGAGAATACAGATTTCCCTTAGTCCTCTTGCTCGTTCCTTGTTCACGGGAGTTCGTCGGAATCTTTGCTTGTGGTCTTGGAAAGTTCTTCTCCTGCTCGTTTTGTCTCAGTCGCTGCCTTCGAAAAGGTAATATTCCCTCTCTGATTTTAATCTTTTCGTCGTGAGTTAATAGTTGCTTAGTTTTATAGCTTGATGTCGCGATATCTCTGTTTAATCGATGTGTGATTGTTTGATTCTTGACTGTTTAAAGTCTTACAAGGCCAAGATTTCGAAAATATTTGGACTGCACTGTTTGATAATGAACCAGTAACGTGTTTGGGTGGTTGATTCAAATGCTCTTTCGGTTTTATTTGTAGCTCTATAATTGCATATGGTGTATGAGTTGATTCCCTTATATTCACGTTTTTTTTTTCTTTATTTTGAAATACCTTCACTGCTCAAAATATTGTTCATCATTGTTGACTCTTTTCGAGTTCCATTAGTCATATTATATATTGGTGTTGGTTCTCTTGTCATCTGCTCACTATGTGTTTGAATCGATTTAGTAGAATCTATGTTAAGTACCTTCGATTGATACAAGAGTAAAAAATGACGAAAGAGTTGATGTATTGAGGCTGGATTGTTCGTTTATGTGTCGACTCCTCTTATGTCTCTCCTGTTCTAATAAGACTACTGGCTGGGGCTTGTTTATAGTTGTAACTTGCTGAACTGAACCTCCTCTTCTCAAATCTGTATGTTTCATTATGAAATGTTGTGTCTCTATAAGTTTATTTCAGATTATAGTCGTTTAGAGTTCCTGGCTCTACGTGTGAGCTGTTTTCAGCATCTTAGCTCGAACATAGGAAGATTCTGTCCATCTAGATTCAATTGATTATCTGTTTATTTTGTGGTGATATACTGATCTTGTATTTACATTGTTGGAAAATTACTAATTGGATTAGTATGAACCTCATTTGTTATTTTAGAATGCGACATTTAGCTCTTATCCTTGTTTGGTTTTGATCTCGTCGAGTCTGTTTTAGTATCCTTTCGAAATGCCTTGTACTTGTTGAAGTTTGGTGTTCAGATTAATTTCAATATGAGTAGATATCAAATTTGCCAATTATCCTTTTAGCTTTTATTCTTCTTCAATGTCAACATGTTTCAACAGTGGTTAAGATTAGTGTATAGTTTCTTTGCTTACTTTGTTAATCACTAGCCCACTTTCTTCCTTTTACATGCTTGATCCAATGCTATAGCAGTTAAAGCTTGTTGGAGTTTTAAGATTGCGTTTCTTCAAAATATGTGTTTCGTCCCCTTTAAGTTTGCGATATAGGAGGCATTTGCTTGGCATGAACTTAGCATTTTAGGTTGGATTAGTGAGTTGTGTTATCTGGAAAAGATATGCTTTCAAGTTCAAATTAGATTAGTCGTTATTGCTTCCCTTAATGTACTCCATGTCTTTCAAGTGTTGGAATTTGCCAAATCTTTGTTTTCCAGTAACCCGTTTATGCCTAGAAGAAGTTTTAGTCAATTGGCTTTTAGTTTAGTGGCATGGATTTGTATTGAATAAGTGTATAATAAGTTGTTGATGAACTGTGTATTGATACTATACCAACAATGTGCCTGGCTTTTTCTGTTGATTAATTAAGCTTTATTTGTAAGTTGTGTCATTATGAATAGATGCTAATTTATTTTCCTTTACTTTGAAGTGGCTTCGGGTGAGTTCATTGAACTCCATTACTTTCCTCTTTTCATGCCGAATGGACCACGGAGGCCCAATCCTCCCCTATCGAGTCAACTTCATTATTCCAAGAACCGAAAACCGAGGTCTTCGGAGCGAAAAAGTAGGCTGTGTACATGATATACAGAAGATTATACGTAACATATACACTGATATACAGTGTGATACAGAAGTTGTATACACTAGATACAGTGACGAAAATGGGCCAAAAGCCCTCCTAAAATTTCAGTTTTGTGTTGTATTATAATTGGGCCTAAGGCTCAAAGAAAAAAAGGAAAATTGTATATAATAACAAACTATTAATTCAAATTAAATGCTATAAATATAATTTGATTTAATTGTACCCCATAGCAAACTGTTGCTATTTCGCCTCTCTCCTGGTGAATCTCGCTCGCCACTCTCATTCTCTCCCTCGCCTCTCTCGCTTTTTATACAAACGCAAATGTATAAAATGCATTTGTGTTTTTTATACATTTGCGTTTGTATAAAGCGAGAGAAAATTGTATATATACATATATTTTTGTTCCCCTCTCCCAGATCTCGCTCGCCAGTCTCTCCCTCGCCTCTCTCGCTTATACAAACATAAATGTATAAATTGCGTTTTTGTTTGTTTAAAGCGAGAGAAAATTGTATATACACATGCAAATACATATATCTTTGTCCTATACATTTATAATTATACAATAAAAATATTCCTCTGCCCAGTTCTCTTTTGCCTTTCTCTCTTTCTCGCTTTATACAAACACAGATTATACAATTGATCTTTTGTATATGTATACCAAAACAAAAACAAATTATATACAACTGCTTTCTTTTGTATATGTATAGCGAAATATACATATTTATGTTTGTTATGGAGCGCAATTATGCAAACTATAGCTATAACATACAAATATGATTTTGGTGTTTGCTGTATGTGAAAGTTGCTCAAAAGAGAAACAGTTTTTTTTATGTTAGTCTTGGACAGGTACCAAGTGTTGGGCCAAAGGCCCAAAAGGCAATAATAAGGCCCTGGCCGAGGTGGACAGAAAATCAGACTTAGACCTAAATCTTTCCTTCTTTATTTCATTTTTATTTAATTATTATTACATGATTATTTATTTACTCACTTTTAAGGTTTTTCCTAAATCAATTCCCCAAAGGATAGCCATCTTGAGTTAATTACTTATTTTTTTCTAAAGATTATATAAGTATACTTGTTTTCGTACTTAAATTACTTTGAAATTGTTTACTTAATTATTTTGGATAGTATTTCCCTTCCCCCCTAAAAAATTATTTTTAGCCTTAAAGTCTTGCCTATTTTCGTAACTAGTCAAGCATGCTTATCTTTTTATGTTATTTAGCCCAATATTTTAATTACCGGATAACCGCAAGTTAGCGGACGTTTTAGGTGCTTTCAAACCCTTCTTAAAATGTTAATATGAACCCCGAACCTCTTTATAAGATTTTCAATTATTTTCTATTTTAATCTTTTGAAAACCAGTTTTCTTAATTTTTCTTTAAAAATTAAGTGCCTTTTTTTTATCAAATTAAAATAAGCTGAAACAATTCTAATGTTAGAACATTCAACATCTTAATGTAAGTCAAACAGTCCAAAGTGGACTGCTTTTGGCCAAAAATCAGGTTCTTTTAAGGAAAAATCACACCATATACACATTTAAGAGATAATATTATGGGTTTTAAATCTACTCTTAAAAAAATCTTACTTATACAGTTTATTTACGGGTTATAACATATCAATTTAATTTAAAAATTAATTAAAATTTAATTTAATAAATGATTAATCTTTTTATATTTTTATATTATTAATTATTAATAGTTAATTAATTTGATTGCAATTCCTCTTTTTTCCCTTTTGATTTGCAGGACTTATCGTTTTCTTTGCTTCATTTTTTTTCTCCTTTTGATTCTTTGGTTGAGAGGAACCACCATTTGCCGGAATTTCAACATTTTTTGGTGGCAGGGTTTGAGTCAATATGTTGAATGTTGGAGCATGTACTTCATTCGTAGAAGTTGCTTCAACTAATCGAGGACTCTTTCGAAACATTCCTATCGTTTTCTTCGACATGATGATGATCATAAACGAAATGGGAGGGACGATTGTGAAGTTGGGATAGTGGGGTGGTGAGAGAGATGGGAGGGACCAACTTAATACACATTTCATACAAATCATCATACTTCTTACTCATATTTTTTACACAATACTGAATAATTTTTCATACCAATTTCATTCTTCTCACACAAATTTACACACAATCGTCACTAATTATTCATACCAATATCATTCCAAACAGTCTACCAGAATTCACACCATAAAACACATTATATAAAAAATAACATTTCACATTTCATACCAACTTAATACACTTTTCATACAAATCATCATACTTCTTACTCATATTTTTTACACAATAGTGAATACATTATCATACCAATATCATTCCAGTTACACTACCAAATTCATTCCAACCTATACATTTTATTTATATTTTCAGAAAAAAAAATAGTAATCCATATTATAATTTTAATCTGCATATCGAATCGATCTCATTATTATTATCAAATTGACTAAAGAAATACCAGTTTCATAACAATGTTACAACAAATATCATACTTTTTTTCCACAAATTTCATAACTTTACAACGATAAAACTATTAATATTCTATATATTTATACTCAAATCATTCATATATTCGAAATCATGGTATAGACAGTATACAAAATAACCATAAAAAAAAACAGAAACGTACCAACAAAATCAGAGAATGTCATTAACTACAGTTTCACAAAAATTAGTACGTATTATGAACAAAATGGACGGTTTATACAAAAAAACATCACAACTTAAATCTAGTATACATAAACAAGATCACAAAATGTGATTTACAGTTTCATTGCTCTTTTTTTTTTTTTTACATTTTAGTAATATACAAATCCAAACAATAAATCATAAAGAATACTAACCTGAAGGATCCCATCTTCCACCATGTTTAATTAATATAGATAAGAAGTCGTCCATCACAACAAAATGAAGATTTTTCAAACAAAAAAAAACTGGATTTACTCATCAATGACAAAAATTCTGGAAAAAAAAACGAAGAGAGAGAAACGTCGAAGAAACTGGATAAAAATAAAAAAATTTAATTAATTTTAATAGATTAGAGTGAATTAAGGAAGAAAAATATTAATAATTAGTTTGAATCTCCTAAATTTATGCTAATTAACAATTATCATCAGTTAATTCAAAATTAATTAATACACCTATTTATGTTTTTTTTTCTTTTTTTCTTCAAAATCGATTTATTTTCCTTTTTTATCTTTTTATTTTTTTTCAAAACAAATTTTTACAATTACTTAAAAAAATCTTTTTTTTTAATAAAATGTTACAACCCGAAATATTTTATTGTTACAACTTGAAAGTTATATTCTACTGCTATAACTTGAAAATATTAGTCTAATAATTGTCATTTATAAATTTTTCACTTTTCTTTTCCTTTTATTATTCTCTTTGATTATAGTTTGTTTGTCTAACTTTATTTTTTAATTAACTTAATTAAATTTCCTTAAAGACTAATCATTTTTATTATAATGATTTATTCCATTTAAATGATTTTATTTAATTATCTCTCTTTACTTTATTTAAAAAAAAATAATAAAGTTTGCTTTCTTTTTGAATTATTTTGAGTGCTTTAAATTAATTTTTTTCCAATTGACTTTGAGTTTTTTTTCCTTTAGATATTTTCCAAGTTAGTCAAATAAGTCTTTTTTTTAAGTCATTGGATAACCGCCTTTAGCGGATATTTCAAGTGTCTTAAAAGCCTTCTTGAAATGTAAATAAGAACTCCATATCCTTTTCCCTAAATCTTTTAGGCTTAATTATGTTAAAATCTCTAAAGTTAAGTTTTCTTAATTTCTTTTTAAAAAAAAATAGCGACTCCTTTAAAAGTTGATTTTTCTCTTGAAATTGAATCGATTTTCAAAACCGGATATTTCTTAACATAACAATTAATATATAATTAATTAATCCTTCATTCAAATAATTAAGTTAGTTATTTTTATTTTTTTAAGGTTAAGAAGCTAGGTAATTAATCAATAAAAATTTGCCTCATTTCAATTTTTGTCAAATTAAGTTAGTTTCAGTTACATTTTAAAATTGACTTAGCTTTGATCGCAATCTATTCGGTCAAATCCTTAAAACCAATTTCATCACCCCTTACACCATTCAAACAATTAAGTTAGTTATTTTTATTTTGTCAAGGTTAAGAAGCTAGGTAATTAATCAATAATAATTTGCCTCATTTCAATTTTTGTCAAATTAAGTTAGTTTCAGTTACATTTTAAAGTTGACTTAGCATTGAGCGCAATCTAATCAGCCAAATCCTTAAAACCAATTTCATCACCCCTTACACCATTTTTCAGACCCAAAATTTGGACCAATTCTGGCCCAATTTCACTCTAACCCGGCCCAATTTCTTACTCTCTCTCTAGAATAATCCTCCTATGATTAACAGATATAAACACATACATTCACCCTTCATTCCAAATACTTTCTTTATTTAGTCATTTCTTACAAAAGTTTACTCTTTTCAAAGCACTTTAAGTGTTAAATTTAATTCCTTATGAACCTCTCTTTTATTTAATCATTTTTTTCTCTAAAAAGTTAGTCAATATTTAAAGTTTTTTTTTTAAAAAAAATACTTCAAAAATTTATGATCAAACGCTAATTAACACGCCTCAGCACTTCATAAATCCACACGAGGTCATGATCACATGTTGAAAGTTATGAAAATGCTTAATTGTTCTTGACGCCCAATTTTGACCCTCCACAATATGAATTAATCATCGAGCTTCTTTAATTTCAAATAATTTGAAATAATTAACTTTTATAAGATTCAAAATATTTTCAAGTTATTTTAAGTAATTTTTCCATTTTATAATTTAAAAATGATAATATATGTATATATCAATATTGTGTATATAATTACTATATTTTATAAATATTTGAAAATCATCTAAAAAGATATATTAATTAGTTTAGTTTAATTATAATTTATATTTTGAGTTAATTAGTTTATATTTGAGTTAATTATGTTATTTTGTTAAAATTAAGATGCCCGCTAATTAATTAGTATTAATTCATCTTATTTAAATTCAATTTGATTAAGTTCTTAATCTCAATTGGCCGTTTCGTAAATTATAATTCTAGGCATTTCTTACCTCATCCTAAATCAATTTTAAGACCCAACATCTGCCCTTTTTTTCCAATTTTCAGTCAACATTACAGACAATTTGAGTTTAGCTCGTTTGTCTCGGGAAAATGTTTAAATTCTTGAATATTCTGGATGTATTGATTAATTTGATGTTATAGTTAGCGGAGTAGTTTGTTTAGCAATTCGATATTTCTTTTATAAGTTTGATTCCGTTTTTAAATATGTGAATCTCCATTTGATCAGTTTTGTCTCTATTTTGGCATTTAAAGAGTTGGTATTGGTACGATGTTTGTGATTTTCTCGTATAATTATTTGTTGTCTCTTATACTGTGCTGAAATTTGAGTTCTTATCTTGGTTTTAGTCACCCGCTGCTGCGTAGAATCTTATGCTTCGTGTTGATCTTTACCTTTTTTTGTGCATACTCTAGTATACTTTTCGACTATGTTTGAGATGTAGTGGCCCATCCATTTAATTGATTGCCATTTTTGTTTAAATTTTATTTATATATATGGTTGGTATTTTGATGCTTGTTCTTAAAGGTCGTTGGTTCTAGCCAATAATACTTATGACCATTTATAGTGTTCATCGCAAATTTTCTCGAATAGTAGCTAAACTTAACCAACTTTTAGTAGTTGAGCATGATATTTGTTAAGATCCTTGATCTTCACCATGTCAAGCTACAAAGAGTAAAGCTGAACGAAATATAACTGACTGTGTATTATTCAACATAGCTTTAGAATGACTCTGTACAAGCTGTATTTATAATGTTCAGTAACTAACTTCTAACAAACTAACTAACTTTCTATAACAATATCTTTTCTATATGCTAAAATATCAACTATTTAACACCCTTCCTCGAATTGATGCTTGAAATATATCTTTCAAGTTCAGTTTGGACATCAAGTATTCATGTTGTTGTCTTCCAAGACTCTTTGTTAGAAGATCTGCTTGCTGCTCTTTAGTTGACACATAATAGGTCTTGATAATGCCCTGTACAATCTTGTCTCTCACAAAATGACAATCGATGTCTATGTGTTTTGTTCTTTCATGGAAGATGGAATTAACTGCAATCTGAATAGCAACTTTGTTGTCACAGTGTAGATCTATTGGGACTTTAACACTGACTCCTAGCTCTTTGTATAAGCCAATTAGCCAGGTTACCTCATCCACCACATAAGCCATACTCCTGAATTCTGCTTCAGCAGAACTTCGGGCTATTGTCTCCCGTTTCTTTGACTTCCATGATACCACAGCATTGCAAAACTTCACTAAGTATCCACGTGACTGACCCTCTAGTCTGTAAGCAACCACCCAAGTCAGAGTCACAGTATGCCTCAAGTTTCCCTGATCTATCAAAGGGCATTAATAGACCAAGACCTGGTGCATTCTTTATATATTTCACTACTCTTAAGGCAGTCTCCATGTGAGATTTTTTAAGACTATGCATGAATTGACTTAACACTTGCACTATATAGGCAATGTCAATCCTAGTCATAGTTAGATATAACAGTCTTCCCACCAACCTTTGATATTGAGTAGGATCAGCAAGTGGTGTGTCTTCAGCCTTAGGAATTTCCCATTTCTCATTAATGATGAATGTGTCATAATCAGTGCATGTCAATTTCAGATTTGTTTCCAGTGGTGTGCTGAAAGGTTTAGTACCACTTAGTCCTAGCTCACTTATAAGTTCCAGTGCATATTTTCTCTGACTCATAACTATGCCCTTCCTTGATCTAGCAAATTCAATCCCCAAAAAGAACTTCAGCTCCCCAAGGTCCTTCATTTTGAACTTTAGTTTTAAATCATTCCTTGTTTGCAGGATCAGGTCTGAGCTACTTCCTTTTAGCAGCAAATCATCCACATACACTAGAACAATAACCAATTCTCCCTGAACAGTCTTGGTGAATAAAGAGTAATCAAAATGGCTTTGTGAGAACCCCAGTTGGACTAGTGCATCTGTGAGTTTCTTGTTCCATTGTCTGGGTGTCTGTTTAAGTCCATAAAGTGACTTATGTAGTTTGCAGACAACATGTTTCCCCCCTTGGCTAGCAAACCCATCAGGAACCTCCAAATACACTTCCTCCAATAAGTCACCATGGAGAAAAACATTATGAACATCCATTTGAAAAATGGTTCAATGTTTGGCTGCAGCAACAGACAGAACAGACCCGAAAATAACCATTTTAGCAACTGGGGAGAAGGCTTCAGTGTAGTCCAGCCCCTCCTGTTGGTTGTAGCCTTTAGCTACAAGTTGAGCCTTGTACCTTTCCACAGCACCAGAGGTTGTATATTTCACTTTGAACACCCATTTACAACTAATAGGCTTCTTTCCAACTGGTAGTTCAACCAGACTCCAAGTGTGATTATCCTGCAATGCTTGAATCTTAGATTGCATAGCAACCACCCAATTAGGATCATTAACAACCTCAGCATAGGAAGTAGGTTCTCTTATGGCAGAATAGGAAGCTAAAGCAACACCAAACATAGGAGACAAATAATCATAACCGACTACTTGAGAAACTGGATAGCAACAATTAGCATTCCCTTGCCCTTTAGAAACATAGTCACTCATCCGAATAAGAGGTTTGGTAGGTCTGGAGGATTTTCTAGCAATAGGTGCTATAGTAGGAGGATCTTCAGAAGAAATGGATACAACATGAGAAGCAGCCTCAGGAGCAAAATGAGGTAAAGACACAGTAAACTCTTCTGCTGGTATACCATCCAGGTTGTTATCACACATGGAGAATAAAGGAGAAAAAGACTGTGAGGTAGTCTTGAAAGGGATAAAATCTTCTTTAAACATTACATATCTGCTAACTACAAACACTTTGGACCCCATGTAATACATAATGTAGCCTTTTTTTGTCTGAGAATAACCAAGAAAAACAGTCGGAGTGGCTCTTGGAGAGAATTTATCTAATCTTCTGATCTGAGTCACATAGCCTAGATAGCCAAACACCTTCAAATGAGTCAGGGAAGGAGGGTGCCTATAACGCTTTTCAAAAGAAGATAGACCTTGGAGAGTTGATGAGGGAAATCTGTTAATGATGTATATACATGTGGTCACACATTCACCCCAAAACTTCAGGGGTACACAAGCTTGGAACCTGAGAGATCTTGCAACCTCTAGGATGTGTCTGTGCTTTCTTTGAGCTACTCCATTCTGCTGAGGAGTATAGACACATGAACTTTGATGGACAATACCCAAGGACTTCAATAAACCAGTCATGGATGTGTTAAAGAATTCATAGCCATTGTCAGTTCTAAGAAATTTCACTCTTGAGGAATAAACAGTCTTAACCATGAAAATGAATTCCTGAATAGCAACAAACACCTCAGCTTTAGAGGGTAGTAAAAACAACCATGTATATCTAGAATAATCATCCACAAGAGTGAGAAAATATCTTTTTCCATTATAAGTTGGAATTCTATATGGACCCCATACATCTCCATGAGCTAATTGAAAATAACAATTAGAAGTAGTAGTACTTAATGGAAGAGAAAGTCTAGTTTGTTTTGTTAATGGACATATAGTGAAACTACTGATACATTTTCCCCAGTATCTAGAAGTAGGACCAAACATTCTTTGTAAAGTGGCAGAGGAGGTATGACCAAACCTTATGTGCCAAAGAGTCATACTAGTACTATCAGTATCTAATGAATTTGCTTCAAATTTGGTAGAAGAAGAACCAGTGCTAGAAACTGCAGCAGCAGAGGCAGTACATGGTTTCTTGTGACCTGTTATGAACACATACAAGCCATTTTCTTGTCTACCAATCCCTTCACCTTGCCACTTGAGAGATCCTGAAAGATGCAAAACTCAGAATAGAATAACACTTCACACTTCAGCTCCTTAGTCAGTTGAGACACTGACATCAAGTTATATTTGAACTCAGGTATGAGCATAACATTTGTGATTTCTTGGTCAGGAAACTAGATGAGTCACAGTAACCATACTTCCAGTAGGTAAGTGAATCTTGCCCAAACCAGTCTTATTTACAGCCTTAGTATGAGATAGAAGAGAGCTGACTTAACCATATGACTAGAGGCTCCTAAATCTACTATCCACTTAACTTCATTTTCAGTAACTGTAGCATAAGAAATCATACATGTTGTCATAGCTGAGTGAACTGCATGTGTTTATGAATCAATCATGGTTAAAATCTGATTGTATTGTTGTTCAGTGAACTGAGGGATAGCACCAAAGGCATCAGTGGCATGATATTTTCCTCTTGGTATGTGAGAAGGACCTTCAATATTTACAGATAGAGAGCCAAACCTGTTTCCACAACTATTTCTATGAGAGTGACTACATGGTTCAAACGAAGTTTTGGAGTTGTTTGTGTCATAAGACCTTGTATTGCCAACATAGTGTGGATGCTTCCTAGCATAGTTGACCTTACTAGATTCACTGTCAGTGGCATGAGATTCTGTGCTATGTGGGCCAACTTTCTTCTTGAATTTATAATCTGGGGGATAACCAATAAACTTATAATAAATTGCTTTGGTATGTCCTGTGAGATGATAGTAATCACCGTAGAGATCACTTTTCTTAGATCGGTAGAAGGTGTTTTGATGACTATTGCGTATGTAAGAGTTGCCTTTGCTACTGAACATAGTTGTACCCTCAACAACATCAAAAGACGAAGCCATAGATCTTCTACTTTCCTCAGAGCCTATCATAGCATACGCTTTGTTAATAGAAGGAGTGGGACACATCATCATAATCTGATTGTTAGACTGTGAGTAAGACTCGTTAAGACCCATGAGAAATTGAAGAAGTCTTTGATATTCAAAGTGTTCCAGATATTAAAATATCAAATTCAGCCCAGAGTTTCTTTAACTTAGAAAAATAGATCGAGACAGACGAAATCCCTTGAGTAAGGGTAGCAATCAGAAAAAATACTCAAGATTCATTCACTTTATCAAATCTCTCTTGGAGATATGCCTATACTGTCACGCCCTGAGCTACCCTCGAGACGTGAACACGGGACCTAGGACCACAAGTGATCCCAAGCTAACCCTGCTGGCATGATCATGAGTATACTAAAGATAAACTAAATAATAGAAACTGTGTGGAAGCTATAATCATAAATAAAATGAAAAGATTGGGAAAATACCCATATACTATAATTGAGATCAAAGAAAACTGATGAGTTTAAAACAAGAAAAATATTAACTCATAACCAAGCTGAATCTAACTATGTCTGAAATAAGCCTTTAAACTGACTAGAAATGTTGGGACATGCCCTAACTATATCTAGCAAAACTAGAACTAAAAAACTAAAAACTGAAAGATAATATGACTATTGTCCTCGAAGAATGAAGACTCACCAGTCACCACTGATGCTGCTGAACTGGAGATCGGGAATCGATCTAAGCGTGATCTGGATGCTGAGAACCTGAACCTACATCACAAGAAGATGTAGCGCACGTATGCGTCAGTACTTGAAAGGTATTGAGTATGTATGATAAAGTAAAGCTGAAATAACATATAACTGAAAAAAGCAATAAGCAATGACATAATCTGAACATGATATAGATGCTGAATACTGAGTTAACTGAATGCAATAACCAAATTTATAACATGCTGAAACTAAATACTGACTGTACTGTAAATGAGGTCAATGCAATAGGATCTGACTGAACTGTGGGAGCTACTATTAATCGACAATAAAACCACATGAGCTAAATGTGGAGTCCGATGTATACGCCCCATCGAGAGGACCCAATATACCCGGCCAAAGGTATAGAGGCATGACTGGCGTGATCACTAACTAATATTGCCCACAGAGGGGACTTACACCTACATGGCTCGTAGTTCTGGGACTATATGGGTACGTTGAACCCTAGTCCAACTTGGTATTATGCTACTCCCAATAGATTAAGTGGTTAACACATTATGACTGAGTTTATGTATATAATGGATAGATCAAAACTGAACGTGCAATCTGAGAATGCAGCAATTAATCTGATAATGATGCATTCATAAACTAAGCCATGTATAACTGAATACATTATGACTAAAATACCGAATAGCTCAAAATACTGACATGTAGATACTCATACTTGAAAACTCCTTCTTAGAAATCAATTCAAAATCATATTATACTATGATCATTGATGAATTGGGACGTCATACTGCATAAACATTGATAGTATATCTAGATACCATAATGTTCATACATTGATAACCTACTCGATTGTCATACTAATTATGTTGTAGAAGCTTTTTCTCAAAACTCATCTTAACTTTCTCAAAAACTCAGTTTAAAACTCAAGTGTTGTCTGAAAAAAAAGCTTCTCAAGATTTATAACTCAAAATAGGGTTTATTCTGAAATATACTGATAATGTGGCATTCAAAACTAGAGCATGTATATCTGAATAACTGAAATATCTGACCTAGCATGTGTAATTCAAGAACTAAAGAAATACATAGCTAGGGTTCTGAAATTCATGCAACAAACTGAATATTAACATACTAATCTGATTTGGAACATTAAAATAACTAATTCATGATGATATGTTGAAATTCTAGAAACCCTAGGTCTGTTCATAATCATGGAATCAAGAAACTGATTGAAAACTAGGGACTTAATGGGTAAAAGGAACCCACTAATGAAATCCCACATACCTGGTGACGAATTCCACGGAGAAATCCTTCGATTTTAGGGCTGGAACTAGAGGAAACTTGTTGCGTTCTTGAACTAGGGTTGGTCGCCTCTTTCTCTTCTTACGCTTCTAATTTTCTAAGTTTTGGTGAATGATTTGACTTAGGTAAGTTCTAGTTATGTTTCTAGGCTTAAATTGACTAAAACCTCATAATTTAGGGTCTAAACGACGTAACTTAGAGGTCCAATGAAATAGGAAAAGACCAAAAGACCCCCGACTTAACTGCTGTCGGAGTGACCAACGGACGGGACTGACGGATCATGAGTCGACTGACGGTCCGTACTGGTCGACCGTCGTTCACGAATGAAGTCTGGAATTTGACTGACCCATCGACGGAGCTGACTGACGGTCCGTACTGGTCGACTGTTGTTTGCGACTGAAGACTAAAAGTTAACTTGCCATCGACGGAGATGACTGACGGTCCGTCGGTGGCACCTGGAACTTCTGAAAATCTAGAATTTTTTGTCTGTTTTGGATACGGGGTATTACATTATCTCCCCTTTGGGACTATTCATCCTCGAATGAAGACTAAACTAGTTGATATGGAGGGAGAGGGCTGCAATCCCTACCACTAAATATTGGAAATTGATTTCTGACTGAACTAAGTTCCAAAAACATGCAAATACGCTGAAATTGCAAGTACAAACTAGATGAACATGATTCTAAGACTGAATTTACGCATGAATGACTGTAAAACTGAAGATGAACTATTATCTAAAGCTGGAATGGAATCGGAAGGAAAGAGGTGAGGATACTTGGACTTCATGGCTACTTCTGTTTCCCAAGTAGCTCCCTCTATGGACTGACTCCTCCATAAACCCTTGACTGAAGCGACTTCTTTGTTTCTCAACCTTCTAACTTGACGATCAAGAATCTCAACTGGTACATCCTCATAAGAAAGGCTATTTTTTACAGCCACAGTCTCTAGTGGTACAGATGTTGGATCACCCACACAATTCTTCAAAAGTGAAACATGAAAGACTGGATGCACTACTTCTAAATATGCTGGCAATTCTAACTCATAAGCCACTTTACCAATCCTTTTCAAGATCCGGTAAGGACCTACATATCTGGGACTGAGCTTCCCTTTCTTGCCAAATCTCATCACCCCCTTCATAGGTGACACTTTCAGGAAAACCCAATCATCAACTTGGAACTCTAGTTCCCTTCTTCTCATATCTGCATAAGACTTCTGGTGACTCTGGGCAGTCTTAAGTCTATCTCTAATGAGTTGCACTTTCTCCATAGCATCAAGGACTGAATCTGGTCCTTTCAAGGCTGCTTTACCTACTTCAAACCAACCAACTGGAGATCTACATCTACGCCCATACAATGCCTCATAAGGGGCCATCTGAATGCTGGAATGGTAACTATTGTTCTAGGCGAACTCAATAAGAGAAAGATGATCGTCCCAACTACCCTTGAAGTCGATCACACAAGCTCTCAACATGTCCTATAAGGTCTGAATGGTACGTTCTGCCTGACCATCCATCTGCGGATGAAATATTGTGCTAAGATTAACCTGAGTACCAAGACCTTTCTGAAATGACTTCCAGAAATGAGAGGTAAACTGAGGACCTCTATCTGAGATGATAGACAAAGGAACCCCATGCAACCTCACAATATCATTAATGTAAAGCTTGGTGTAATCCTCCGCCGAATCTGTAGTCTTGACCACCAGAAAGTGAGAAGACTTAGTCATTCTGTCAATTATCACCCAAATGGAGTCATGTTGTCTATGACACTACTAAAAAAACTGATAAAAGAGACCTAAAAATCGAGACCTCAAAAGTAGGTCGCTAAAAAGAGACCTCATGAGGTCACTATTTGCATCTATAATTTTTTTGATTTTATTTTTTAAATAAGAGACCTCATGAGATCGATTAACCTATGAAAATAAAAAATAAAAATTAAATTTTAAAAACTTTGTGAGTTCTCCTTTTTTTGGTCAAATGTGGTCAATAATATTTTTAAATAAGAGACCTTATTTAAAAATATTATTGACCAAATTTGATGTTTCTTATTTTAAATAATATTACTGACCAAATTTGACTAAAAAAAGGGGAAAAAAATTAAAATAAGAGACATTTATTTTTTAATTAACTTAGCACGTCTCTTTCCCACGTTTGATTTCACCTGAAAAGCCCTAACTTGTCTCTTTCTGATCCCTTTTCTTCAAAACGATTGTACAGCTTCAGAGACGGAATTCCATCTCTGTTGAGCCTCCGGCAACTCATTCACTCTTTGAAGCCGTAGTTCCTGTCGTCGAATTTTTGAACAGGTAATTTTGAAGCTTTTAATTTTTTAATTTGAGAAGTTGTGAGCATGTGTAGCTAGTTAAGGTGTAATGCTTGCTGATATTCAATCAAACTTTTAGAATTGTTATTTCCCGATTGAAACTTTGTATATGGAATGGGGTTTCATGGCTGGTGTATACAAAACAAGACAAAAGGGTAGACTTTCCTTCTGAATATTAACACATGTGAAATACACTTCTTATCTCGAGTTTGAGGAAGAACGGGAGTGGTAGGATGGAAGCCATATGCGTAATTTTAGTTCAGGGAATGATTGCAGATTTAAATATAAAAAGATTTGGTAAATTCTGAGTATGGATGATGTATATTTTGCTTCATGTCATTAAAGGTTCTTTTGTTTTTTCCCTATTAAATCATAATA
>JAJOOO010010233.1:0-40254 GCA_029582685.1 Solanum piurae
TTTGTTGTAAAGGGCTGTGTCCCTAAGATGTTCTATTCGTGTCTATGATGGTACATGAGACTTAGAAATTCTACTTCGTTACATTTGAAAGATTTTATTAGTATTATGAATTTGTTTTAAAAAGAGTTTTTATTCCTTACGGTTTTTATTACCGAATGCAATGAATGAATGCTAAGGCTTGTATAAGACCTCCGAGAGGTCGAATACGCATGTAACGGCTAGGGGCTGCTCTCGGGTCGTTACAGTTATACTCAACAACGCGTTCTTTGGAAATGAAATGTATGTTGAACCTTATCTCTGCCCTGCAACACATATTAGTTACTCCGATGGAATTCAAGTTTCATCTTATGTCAATTCAACAAGGTATAACAAATAGTCTACGAATCTAGCATTATGGCACAGTACAACAAATTAAATTATTTAGTATACATAGCTATAACAAGAATAGTCCTCTGTATTCCCATTCTTTTCTGTTTAATCTTCTTATTAAACGTTGTTGTTGGTTTGAGCAGGAAAGCTACAACTTACATTACTCGGCCAACAACTGAATTGGGAATGAAACCAACGCCAGTTATGGCTGCCTTTTCGTCCATTGGACCTAATAGGGTGACACCAGATATTCTTAAGGTCTTTTACCATTTCGATATTGTTTATTTCAAGTCTATTAACCAAAATAATTTCATTTTTAAAAGTATTTATACGATATTATCTTTGCAGCCAGATATTACTGCCCCGGGAGTGAGCATACTAGTTGCTTATACTGGAGTTCAAGGACCTACAGAAATATATTTAGATAATCGTCGGGTTAAATTTTTTGTTCTGAAAAGGAAACATGCAACTAAGGAGGTTAACATGGAGGATAAAACTCCCATAGGGAATTCTTCTGGCTCTCTTCAAACCAGATGCAGTGTTGACTATCAGGACTATACCCCATGCACAGATCCGAGGGTATTTGACTATTTTTTCTTGACTAATCTAGTTCTTGTTAACTGTAATCGACCATGTGAATGATATGTTGTTGATATTGCAGAGATGGAAGAAATACGGTCTTCATCGCCTTACTTTCATCGAACGCATTGCGCTCCTAATTTTGAGAGGAAGGAATGTTTGGTTCCTCCACCAGATGGCTATAAGGTGCCAATAAGATGGCCAAAGAGCAAAAATGAATGTTGGTAGAGGTAATACTTGTGTTCTATATCTTTGTTTGTCTATGTTTTGTTGGATTTGTTCCTAGCATTGTTTTTTTGCTAATTTTGTTGTTCCAATTTGGTTTCAGGAATGTTCCATATGATTGGACTAACAAACAAAAATCCAATCAACATTGGCTCGTAAAAGAAGGGGAGCAATTTATCTTTCCTGGTGGTGGTACTATGTTCCCAAATGGTGTTGGGAAATATGTAATGTCCTCATGTGGCTGGTGTTGTTGGTCTTTTGAAGACCCTTCATCCAACTTGGAGTCCTGCAGCCATCAAATCCGCCATTATGACATCCGGTAGGACTTAACAACCTTTTCAATCATGCATATGAATGCAACTTTTCTTGAAGTCTTGAATTGAAGTTATGTTCTAATGACGTTTATTTTAACGATGTAATTGATTAATATTCAAGATACAAACTCAATGTCATATATGTGTTAGGAGTTGAACTCTTTATATGTAGGTTAGGACTCATATATTGTATCTTCATAGAGAGAAATCTAGTTGGATTTTATGATAAAGCACTTCTTCATACTTATGTGAAAAATACTTTAATAAATTATAACACTATAAATAACTTCTTGATCAGTGTTTAATGTTTGGTTGGAGCGTTGTCATCATTTTGTTGTGTTATACTGATTATTCTACCTATTTTTTGGACTTGAGAAACTCTTGTTTTTCTTCTTAATCTCATAAAGCAAGTAGAAACAGGGGATGTAAATTATCTCAAATATCATTAAGGGATGAATGATGAGAGTCCATGGTGAAAATAATTTCTTTTTTTGTGATTGTTTCAAGTGTTGGACTACAATGTACCGGGAGTTGGAATGAAGTTCTACTTCTATTTGTTGTTTGCATTTAATATATACTTTTTGTGATTGCAGGCTCTCTTGTTATTGATAGCTACAGTTTGTTGGAAGAGGGCTTTGTGGATCGTGGTGATCAACGAAGTTGAATTTCTCATGGTATTGAATAGGGAGCTATTCATCCAGTTGCATCAAAATGATCTTTGGTTATTTTTTTGTGAGAAATCAAAGATTCTTGACAAACAACCCAAAAAGTTGGAAGACTTGACCAAAGAAGTGGTTTATATCTGCAACGTGAAAATATGTCGAGGTGTTTGAGGATTAGTGCAAAACGACATCTTTTAATATGTTCCCTTAGCAATCTATTATTTGTGTTTTCTTTGAGTTTCTTGTCACAAGCTAGCCAATAGAGTTATTACTGGCAACTATTTTGCAATATATTCTCTTGGTGATTAATAAAAAGTTTAGTTACTAAAAAAATGAATATATTTCTCATATTTTTATTTTTGATGCTATAAAAATGTGGTTAAACATGTTGTTTATTGTATCTTTGCCGGCAATAACACAAGCCTCAAAATATATTTGATATCACATTTTAAAGGTGATTTTACTGGCAATAATAAATGCCACTATATAAATGCCACTAGAAGTATTTACTTTTAGCGGCAATAATAAAGGTCTTTACCGGCACTCTAAATAAATGCCGCTAAAGGCTTTAGCGACATTGGATGCAATGGCAATAGATCAAATGTCAGTAAATGTTTTTGTGGCAATATTTATTGCCACTAAAAAGAAAATTAATTTCCGCTAAAAGTCTTTTTTGGTGTAGTGCTATGAGGGGAGCGATGAGATTTGGCAAGAAAGGGAAGCTCAGTCGTAGATATGTAGGTCCTCAAGGAATCTTGAAAAGGGTTGGTAATGTGGCCTTTGAGTTAGAGTTGCCAGCAGAATTAGCAGCGGTGCATCCAGTCTTTCACATTTCGTTGTCTAAGAAGTATGTGGGTGATTCGGCATCAAAAATATCATTAGAGAGTGGCTGTGAAGGATAGTCTTACTTATGAAGAGGTGCCAGTTGAAATTCTTGATTGTCAGGTTCGTAGGTTGAGAAATAAAGAAGTTGCTTCAGTGAAAGTTTTGTGTAGGAGTCAGTCCATAGAGGGAGATACTTGGGAAGTAGAAGCATCCATGAAGGCCAAGTATCCTCACCTCTTTCCTTCCGATTTTGTATCATCTTGAGGTAACAGTTCCTGTCCAGTCTCTTAGTTTACTACTTGCGTAAATTCAGTCTCAACATCTTGTTCCCTCATTTATTCTTGCATTTCAGTCTATTTGCATGTTCTTAAACTCAGTTTAGTTGGATATCAGTTTCTAGAACTTAGTGGTAGGGATTGCAGCTCCTTCCCTTCTTACTCATCTTGTTTAGACTTCATTCAAGGATGAATGTTCCCAAGGGGGAGATAATGTAACACCCCGGATTCAAGAAAGATCCAATAGCATATTTTTTGAATTTTGCAGGTGCCATAGACAGTGTCCAAACCACGTCCCGTGGGTTGGACCACAAACTGTACGTATGGTCCATGGTTGGCCACCCAGAGCTCCCAGGAAAAGTCATGACCCACGGAAGGACCTACGGACCATAGGTGGGACCATGGTCCATGGTCATGGGTCCGTGGATTGTGACCCCCAACGCCTTGTCTCAGACACCAAATGACACCCTGCAAGAACGGACCATCGGTCAGCCCACGGTCCGTCGGTCAGGGTCCGTCGATGGCCTCATCACCTGTTAAGTCAGGGTCATTTTTGTCCTTCCCTATGCATTGGACATTTAAACTATATCATTTTGTACCTAAACTATGTCGTTTTACTCAGTTTAAGCCTAGTAATTTAGTCAGAATCTACCTACAACCTTCATTCACCAAAAATCATCAAATCTTAGAGAAAAAAGAGAAGAAGGAGGTGCCTGTTACCCCAGAACAATCAGAAGGTTTACTTCAAGTTTTAGCCCCAAAATTGAAGGATCTATCCGTAGGTTTCATCACTAGGTATGTGGGATTTCACTAGTGGGTTCCTTTCATCCACTAGGTCCTTAGAATTCAGTCAATTCCTTGATTCTACATATATTGTTTAGACCTAGGGTTTGTAAAACCTTGGAGAATTATTATGATTTCAGTTGCTATGGTATCCATAATCTAAATATCATGTTTACTTGGAAACGTTGTTTAGTTCCTTGTATGAAACTCAGAACCCTAGTTAGTGTAGATTTTGTTAGTTCAAGAATTACACTTGCTAGGTCAGTTAAAAGATAAATCATGCTCCAGATATCAAATGTTACATTATCATAATATAAATATTGCTTTTTCAGTTAGAATGTCAGTATTTCCAACTATTCAGTATTTCAGTTACATTTTAGTCATATGCATATTCAGTTGGGAGTAGACTTAGCACCGAGTTGGACTAGGGTTCAACATATCCTCATAGTCCCAGAACTACGTGGCCTCGTAGGAGTATAAGTCCCCTTTGTTTGGCATAAGATTTAGTGATCACGCCACTCATGCCTTTATACCCCTAGAAAGGTATATTGGGTTTTCTCGATGGGGCGTATACATCAGACTCCACATTTAGTTCACATGGTTTTATGTCGGTTTATAGTAGATCCCATAGTCGGATTCTAAGTGCATAGGAACCAGGTTTTCAGTATAGACTTCAGTATTCAATTTGTCATGTCTTGTTCAAGATTAGCACTTGGTCATTGCATTCGGTTCAACTTTCTAGTCATCTTTTCCGTATTTACAGTATTTCTCAGTTATGCCTTGTTTTAGCTTATATATGTATTGTTCAGATTAGTATCTATATCCTCCATGCTCAGTACATTCAAAGTACTGAGGCATACTCTGCGCTACATCCTTTTATGATGCAGATTCAGGTACTCAGCATCTAGATCATGCTTAGATTGATTGTCAGTCCACATTTTAGCAGCAACTCAACTCAACTCAATTAGAGGTTTTTCAGACATAGTAGTAGAATCAACTTAAATTTTTAAGTTAAATCTTTTAGTTGTTATTAAACTCTTAGTATGTTTTATACATTCAAACTAGTTGGGTATTCCCCACTTTTAGTTATCCATGATTTTAGCTTCCTCATAGTATATGTCTTATTAAGTTATTCTTAATATGCTTGATATATGCTAGGCACAGGGTTAACTTGGGGTCACTCATGATCCTTGGTCCCGTGTTACATCAATGGGGTAGCCACAGGGTGTGATATATGCGAGAGAGCAAGAGATTCCTTTTGAGGGAAAACTAATGTGAGGATCACACTAGCCTCTTCCAGTGGCATTTGGAGGATTAAGGCTAAGTATTTGCGAGATGATGCAGCTCAGAGCAAGCCACCACCAAAAGATACAACGCCCGTAGTTGACCCTTCTACACTAGCAGTTAAGGCTAGCACACCTACTTCTTCTGTGGAGAAGGCATGTATATCATTATTTTCCAGTCTGCCTTGAGTTTCCACTACTTCTGTTGCTACTAGTTCTTCTGTTGTTGTTGCAGCTATTAGACCTACCCCACTCCCATCACCAACCCCCCTTTGACCTAGGCCATAATTCATAAGACGGGAATCCATGCTTGATCAGCGAATGTTAGAGTTGCATGGGTTGAGATAGACATGCCTGGGATCAATTATAGGGCAATTAGGGCTATTGAGAAAGCCTTGGCTCCGTTGAGAGACTCAGTGAGTAGGTGTGAGGGGCTAGTTTAGGGCCATAATGTGAGGTTGGATAACCTCACCATGAGACGTGAGGCCCAAGAGAAGACCAAAGTTGGTTCTAGTGGATTAGAAACCATGAGAGAGGATCTTGCTACCTTGCGAGCTGAGGTGACTCAATTGTAGTCCACTAACATATCTATGCTATGGGGTGAGGTTCCCCTACCGGATGCCCCTCCCTCCATACCACCACAAATCCTTATAGTGAGCCTATTCCCAGTGTGCATCCTGATATAGCTGCAAGTATTTAGATCGATGATGATGAGGATGTTAAGAGGGCCGAGGATTATTTGGCATAGTAGATAGATGAGAAGAAGTTAAGGAGCAAGGAGCATGTGATTTCGCAGACTCTGATGGAGATGCAGGAGACCGAGAAGGTAATTTTCAGGTGACCTAGGAGAGATCCCTTCGATAACTTAAGCGGTTAGTACTAGTGGAGTTTCTTCAGAATCCACCATCCCTTTGAGTGTTGACACGAGCATTGATGTCTGAGTTGCATCTTCACTGCTACCTCTGGTGATCTTATTGCCGGGCATTTATGCCCCAGATGATGCTTCCCTTCTGGACACTCAAGATGAGAGTTCTCCACAAACATAGCCTATCAGTAGGACCCTTATATCTTAGCCTCCTATACTTCTACTATCATCACATTGAAGACATTGCTTGTTTATTTTTTGTGAGGTGAGGGCCTTTGAGCCAATATTACCCTTTTTGCTTGTATTTTATTATTTTTGGTTTTGGATGATTGTATTAGCTTACTTTTGTTGATATCATAGTGCTTCTTTTGGTTGAGTTCATATCTTTTATCTATTACATTCTCTCTTGATTTTCCAACCCTTTATAAGTTTTGAAAATCATTAAATGATTGAGGTTTCATTGATAATGATTCGAGGATCGATTGTGTGCAATATCGATGTCTTGAATAGTACTCAAGATGAGCATGATGTAGAGTATGGTGTTGCGAGAATGAAATCGATGTGGGTGCACTTTTGAGCATTCTCTTTGAATATTTTGTTTATTACGTTTTGATGTGAGCCTTGAAATGAACATGTGTGGTGATGTCTTACTTGAAGCATGTGTGTGGAGTCCTAGAATTTTCCTCATTTGTCCAATTGATTATGTCTAGGTGAATGTGAGGCGTAATCATGGGCAACAATTCAATGAGGGAACCCAAATGTCCATAATATTTTGTGAAAACCTTGTGAGGGTGTGCATCCATTTTGGCACCATTTGAGCCTAACCCATTTGTTGGCAAAACCAAAAGAAAGCCTCTTGAACCAAATTGTCCCTACCTTCTCACCTAAAATACTTTTAAAGCATTTTTCTCTTTGAATAGCCAAATTAGGCCAAAATCCTTAGTTGGGGGTGTAAAAATGAAGGAGGAATGGAAGCCAAGTGAAGGGCAAAGAAATATGAAATGAAACTCAACTTTAAAGTTTGTTACAAAAAGAAGAAACCCCTCCTTATAAAAAAAGAGTTATTGGGATGAAAATGCTTTGAAAAAATGAAAATGAAAAAGAGAAGTAATGAAATAAAGGGGATTCCAAATAAATTGAGCGAAAAGTCAAAGTTTGAGTTTTCAAATGAAAAAGAATGAAAATAACTTGAGAAGAGTTAAAGATGATTGCAACAATGCTTTGAAACGGTAAAGTCACCGAGCCAAATTGACCATACCTTAACCCTTAACCCAATAACAAGCCTAAAAGACCCTTGAGATCTCGCATGAACTAGTTTGTGTGATGATTGGATAATATGGGCAAACCTATGAGATACAACTTACATGCATTTCTCTTTTGAGAGAGTGAGAGTTGCATTGATTCCTTATATATTTGTTGATTTGCATTGTGAGAGAATGAAAATTGTTCTTTATGTAAGGGAACTTGAATGCATTTATTAAAATATCTGCTTGCATTAGAAAACAAGCCAAAGTGAGTTTGAGTTTGTGTTGAGACCAACTAGTCATCATTTGAAGTTTTCTGATCATGAGTGAGTGTAGCATGTTGTTGAAAGTAGTCTTGTTATGAAACTTGCATGTTAGCTATCATTGAGTACTGTTGTAGACACTCTTATTGAACTAATTGTGTTCTTGATTTACTTGAGGACCAATAAAAGTTTAAGTTGGGGGTGTTGATGAGTTGTAGATTTGCACTCATTTGAGGTCGATTTAGCTCAATTTTTAGTGTCTTCAATGCTTAATATTTTCCTATTCTGATAAAATGTTGATGAATTGAAGCTATGAAGGCAAATGGACAAAGTAAATATTGATGTCTGAAAGAATGACCAAAATGCAAAAAGAAGTGCAAACTATACATTGTTGATCGCCAAATGAGAAAAGGCGGATTGCTGAGTGAGAATGACCTCGCTAAAAAAGACCGTGCATAACATGGTATCTATTGAAATAGGTCGGCGAAATCCTATGGATAAGGTGATACGCCGAATGAGAAAGGCGAATTGCCGATCATCGCCAAAAATGATAGTGTAAGAAAAATAATTGAATGCTTGAAAGGTGAACCAATGTGGTACTTGGTTATTCACTGAATGTGAAAGGCTGACTCAAACGAGTTTGTCGATTGATGTTGAAACACCTGAAGCCTAGATCATGAAAAGGCGAGCTCAAGAGTGAGAGGCGATTTGCTGAAAAAGCTCACCGAGCCCGACTAATGTCGCCGAATGAGATGTGCATTGGGGTTTGGTATAAAATTTGAAAACTATAAATAGCTTAAAGGAGAGATAAATTAAGGGTACCGAAAAAGAATTCTAAATTTAGAAAGAGAGAGAAATATTTTGAGTTTTGAGAGAGAGTACACTTGACATTTGTGAAGAACACTTTCTAGCTTTTGGAGTTTTTCAACTTTGCTCTCAAATTTGATAAATTGAAGTTGAATCCAAAGTGGATTTACTTGTAATTTCTTAATTTCATGTTACCCATGACTGCTTTCATTAAAGGTATATTTCTTTTCTTTTTGTGATGGGTGGCTAAAACCCAAAGATCTAAGCGTGTAATTATGGGGTTGGATGATTTAACATAGTGGGTATTGTGTTATGCTTTATTTTTCTACTATTTATACATGAATCGGGATAATTAGCATGGGTTAATATATGGGTTAAGGTTGCAAACTTAATTCCTACTTCCGATCTCTGGTCATTGCTCAAAAGAGATTGATTGGAGTGAATAATTAAACCAATACTAGCAATTTAGGTTTGATGTCTATAAATTTCTTGAAAAATAAAGGTTATGGGTCAGATCTGCTTACCCTATTTGTGCATCGAAAGAGAGAATAGAGTAAGACATTGGGTTTTTTATTTTGGCATTTAGATGGGATCGAAAAGATATTCTATACATAGATGCTTCGAGATCGAAAGATGATTAGTGTCATTGAATATGACCTAGCCTATTCATGAATGTTCATCACTATATAGCAACACAATTACCTTTATGTGACATCGATTTCAATCCCTGCACCCCCATATTTCTTGTTAACTCTTACATTCTTCGAAATTTTGATGTCACTGTGACAACTGATAGCCAAAGATTTTTATTAAATTGGTGGAATCATCCACCCATTTGTTTTCACTAGTACAAATGAGCAATCTTACAACTCAAATTTGTTGATAGGAATTCTCTACGATATACTGTTCCTGTGGAATTCAACCCCGAGTCTTTGTTTGGTTTTCATTGACTACAACCGCTGTCCTTTTTAATTGGTTTTAAGGATGAAATTTGATCATTATCATTGGGTTAAAGAATGATGAGGGAACGAGGTTCAAGTTGAATTGTCAAAGGATAAAACACTACATGGGACAATCAAAAGAAGTCAAAGAGATTGAAGAATGCGCTCTTGATGAAGTCTTAGTAGTCAAGACATCTACTTCGTGCCACGACGTTAAATTAAGCGCTACTTGGGAGGTAACCCAAGATATTTAGTTTGGTTACTCTTGTATTTTTATCTTTTTTCATTTTGATTTTTAGGCTAGTTTAGGTTAACTTAGGGTATGTGTCAAAATAGTGTCAAGAAGTAAAAGAAAATCCTAATGTTTGCTACATGTGCATGAAAGAAAGGAAAATTTGGAAAATTTTAAAAGTGCAGAGGGTCCTATAGTGGGGTCCTACGGATCGTAGGAATATTCCTATGGACCGTGGGACCTATTCGTAGAATCCTTCTAAAATAAAAATCATTAAGGGATTGTTCTACGGGTCCATCTGCGAGTCATAGTTTATTCGATGAATCGTAGACTGCAACCATAGAATTAATCCCAGTACAACTGCAATTTTAGGTATACAAGTGCACTGTACGAACTGTAGAAATTTCTACAGTCCTTAGTTTGTACTCATAGACTCTTGGTACGTTTTTCAAATTTCTAAGTGTAAAGTCTATCTATGAAAACCTTCTACGGCCCGTAGGAATTCCTAGGGTTTGTAGGCGGGCTTTTCTAAGACCCAATAACTTTAGAATTAGCCGATCCAACCCGTGACCCTCTTAAATTAAAACATAGAAATTAAATTTTCCCTCATTCATATCCCCTTCACAACCGTTACAACCCCTAAAACTACCCTACCTTTAAGCAACCTCCACTTTCCACTCTTACATAATCCCACAAATCCATTTCCCCCTTTTTCTTCTTCTCCATTTTTCCCTTTTTCTCCACACACTACTCAAATTAAAAAAGGCAGTCACGGGTCACAAGAAAGAAATTCGAGTCAATTGTCAAGTCCACACACTCACAAAACTTGAATTCACTCACAAAGGTATGTAATTGATCCTTGGTTGCCTACAATTTGTTGATTTATTGTTGTATACATGACTTAGTGTTAAAATTGTGCATATATTGATCATTTTTTCAGTATGTACACCATAGGGATGAAAGTATTGTGACTATTGTCGGATGATTGCATATTTGTCATTAATGATGTTCAAATTGAGTTGCATTTAACCTAGGGTTTAAATTGTTGCACTATTTGTTGATTTGATTAAATTGTAAATATGAACCCTAGGGATGATGGTATAACATGAGTATTCGATGTTGAAAAAGCATAATTAATGTCGGTTGGGCTGATTCATTAAAAGATATGATGAAATTGGGTGTGAAATAGACACGCTGGTCTGACACTTTGTGACCTACGAGTATCTCTTTTGAACCATAGAAATTTCTACCATCCATAGTTTCCCCTCGTAGACAAGTCTTAAATGATCAATATCACCCATTTATCACCTGTGTTTGTACATATTTGATCTACGCGTCAAATATTGGACTTGTACAATCATATATATATTTAGGGAAACATATTGTGGACTACGGAGCGAGTCTACGATCTGTAGAAATTTCTATGGCCTGTAGAACATTTTTCGTAGTCCTACTAAGCACAAACTAGTAGCCTAAGTTAGGAACTATGGGTTGATATATGGTCCATAGTCATTTAAATGGACTATAGTGCAAATCGTAGTTCAAACTTCAAAAACTTAAAACTTGGCTTCCTTTCCTACGACTGGGTCCGATGGCCCATAGAAACTTCTACGGTCCGTAGGAACTCAACCGTAGGACAAAAAATACTATAATTTTTGAATTTTATTTTTGTTTCTTAATTTTGTTTTTCAGTTTTTCTTGCTCTCTTTTAGAACTTTAAAGTTACTAATAATACTTCAACAAGTACAATGCCGATAAGAGGAGGAAAATCCACTGAACCTTGGACTCGGGCTCGAGTTACTTCTAATATCACTTGATGGATGAGACCACCAATGATGAACAAATTGGTTCAAAATACAATCTTGATGTGGGAGATGACTCACCCAAAGAATTCTTGACCAGTCCAAAACATTCCAAAAAACTAGAGGTTGTTCTGAACAGGTTGACATTGCCGGACCCCACGAGAAGCGGCTCCCTAGTATGAAGAGGGAGCTGAAACATGAGGTAAGGAGAGTACCTTACAGGCAGAGACAACATTCAACTCTTAGTTGGAGTCAGGCTCCAGGTCACAATACGGTTAAGAAGTTTGACTCTAGCTCATCTCTGTCTGGCGATGAGGATTCACCACATACTAGAACCTCTAAGCCGGGGTGAGTTATTAGTAAGACAAATCGATGTTTCGTTAGGGGCATGTTTAATAGCTACTTGGAGGCCATCCAAAAGAATGCACAGAACAAAAATGCCTAGCTTATTATGGAGGAGCGATATATACTTACTGGGAGTCATCACACTGTCCCGGCCATACATGAATTATTTAAGAGGTACAAATGTGAATGGATGGAAGACCCCTAAGAAGTATAAAAAATTTATGGTCCATGAATATTATAGCTCATATACGGCAGTGGTGAAGAATGCCTTACCTCCGAAGGACAAAGAGTTGGATCAACCTCCATTTCTGACCACTTCGGTATGGGACATTCTCGTAGATTTGTCCAAGCGCACGATTCACCAATTCATCAATGAACCATCCAATGATCAACCCATATCTATGGTAGAGTTTGATTATTAGATGTAGTTAGTCCGAAACAAAGCATCAATGAGGGATGCGATCTAGAAAGAGAATTTACTACGATGGGTAGTGGGTTATATTGCTGATCTGGGTGTTGAAGCCAATTGGATTTCAGTCTAGATTAAAAAGGCCTCCCTTAATTTTGCTGGAAAGTTTTGGTGGTCCATTGTCCATGCCAGACTATCATCAACAATGGAGGACAACCATTTGACTCTTGAACGGGCCGTGATGGTGGCTTGCCTGTTGGTTGGGTTTGAGATCGACTTCTCCCACATTTTGATTGCCAAGATTCATGAGCATATATTTAGGAATATTACTACCCTCCCATTCCCGTGCCTGATCTTCTGCTTTTGTAGAGAGTCGACTGTCCCGTTGCTTGTTGTGGTTGATGCTTTAGTTGAGATGACCAATACCGTTGACGTCGGTTTGATTCGAGATGAGCCAACCGGAATGCATCGAGATGAAGAATCCAGTTTGACATTCCTTCTATGGGTGAGGTACCTGCACATGACCAGCCTGGAGAGAGTGAGATTCCAGCCACTACAACTGAGCCTGCCGGGACTGCTTCTCCTTCTACATCTGTACCAACCGCGAGCACTCCACATGCTTCAACTGCATCAGGTCACTACACTATGCCTATCACCTGAGTTTGGAAGTTAGAGATGCAAATGACATAATTGTTGCGGCAATTTCAACTAGCGATGGCAGAGCAAATATATGAATTTTAGTGTAGGATGCCCGCCAAGACTCAAACTACCTCGAGTACGGATCTTAAGAGCTTCTGGATAGAGTTGGATAAGATTTGGGCTGATGTCTACGTATTGGCTACTATATCTTCATTTGCACCACCCGATCCTTCACTTGCTGAGGTTGGAAACAAGGTATTGTTGGCCTTACTTGGAGATGTAGACACTACGCATGCTCCTAGAAAACACATATAGGTTGATGCTGGTATTGGTGAGGGTGATGAGGAGTGCGCAAGGAAGCGAGAGCAGCATCCACATAAAGAAACGTCGCGATAGTCGAGACAGGATGAGGAGATAAGATTGGAGCGAGTCCGACATCAGTTAGCCAGAGCTTTGAGCTCAAGGGAATTATTCATAATGCACCCCAAATTATTTGATAGGGCGTTATTGATGGCGCCATCTAGGTTTCCATGGACCCATATGCCTCTAGGTAGTTTTTTCAGTACTTAGGCGCTACATGTTTGTCTTCACCTTATGCTATTTACTTTAATTCTAGTGCATTGACGACATTGCATTTTCTTTTGTGTGGGAGTGGAATAAATCCGTTTTAGAGTGTAATGGGTGAAGTCTGAATAGCCCGAACACTCCGACCATGCCTTGGGATTTTTATTGATTGTGTTCTTTTTACCTAAGGACTATTTAATTTTTGTTGAGCCAGTACGTTTAGAATGTTTATTGTAAAAGTAGAATAGAAACAAAAGCATGATGACAGTATTGTATAAAATAGATATCCCTTTAAATTTTTGTGTGCTTTGTGCTATATATGTGTAATTGATAAGTCAGATGTGTAGGGTCTTTGAATGACATGATAGAAATTGATAGGATAACATGACTTAAGCTGAAGCATGAATCAGATACAATGATAATTTGCTAGTGAAACGATGTGTCAGGAGTGTGTGAAATTATTTTTTCATTTTTACAGTATATGTAAATCTAGAATTAGCCCCATTAGTCTTGCTAGGATGATTTATCAGTTAATTAGGAAAGGATCATAGGCCATTGTTAAAACTAATTCCACTATCAAGCTAGAATGAATAGAGTAGGAGAGAAACTAACAACCCAACATGAATGAAAATCTCATCATAATGTACATAAACATGGAGAATCACCCCAGGAACAGGTATGTTCTACGACCCGTAAAACTTTGCACGACTCATCTTGGCTTCTGTTCATCCAAGTACTGGAGCTCAACATCTCAGATCTTTCCTACGACTTAAGACCTATGGCTCGTAGAAATTTCTATGACTTGTGGTTCAGTCTCGTATCCCAACACTTAGCTCTAAAACACATCACTACCTTCTATGACTCATTCCTATGGATCGTAGAGAAATTTACGGATCGTAGCTAAAGTTGTCCAACCTCAAAAGCTGTTGTTTCAACCTGTTTCATCCTGACTCGTCAAAAATCTATTTTCCTGCAAAATACAAGTAAAATATCATCAAATCTACTAACATATTCTTAAGACACATGCAAAACTCCAAAATTAAAGCATGATTAGTACCATAAATTCGCAGTTCATCAATACCCTCAACTTAAAATCGTTCCTTGTCCTCAAGTGACACTTACTAACACAAAAATGACACGATGTGAAAGCAATCGTAGAACCCAAGCATTCATATGACATTTTGCTTAATAATTAATCCTCAGTTCAATCGTTAAGTTCAAAACAAGCCAACGCATCTGGATCAATTCATGATATAGAAATACCAATAGATACATTCACAACCACAAATTACAATCACTAAGATACCAACATTTTGACAATGTACTTTGTGCCTTTGCCGCAAAGAAATCTTATTGTTCACACAAATTTCTCCATGTATTTCAAATTCAGGGACTCAGCATATGCTCACTCTCAAAATTGAATTTAATATAGTACATTCACAATACCACTAGCTTGCCCTTAATTTCTACACTTAGACTCTTAAACCATTAAATTAGGATTCCTATAGGAGTTTCTTAGCTTTTAACGTAGGTTCAGGGGAGGTGTAATTTATTTAGATTCAAAGTGACTTTTCTGTCCTCCTTGACATAACATTGGCTATTTTCCTCTTTTACAACCAAATTGTGTTTCACCTTTATTTTTTTTTATCCTCATTTTTCATTAAAGCTCGGGTGTGGCTTTGACTTGCTATTCTTTTTCATTCCAAACATTTCTTTAGGTTTTCATTCTTTTACCTTTTTATTTTCTTTTACTACTACATCATCTTAATTTTCTCCTCTTTTCTCAATACACAACTATTTTCATACCCCTTTTCTTTCTTGTTTTCCTCTATGATATCAACCCTGAACTTAGGCTTTTAGCCTTAGTTGAGGTTCAAGATGTCTAAGGAGGGGCCATGGCCAAATGAAAGGTTAACAATCACGTCGGGTTAAAGGTGAATTGGATAAATTGAAAGAAAGGTCTAATTTAAGCTCGACAATTTGGATCGAAGGAAGTATTTTTATTTAGTTGGTTGTCAAGGATGAATGTTCCTAAGAGGGAAATATTGTAACTCCACAGAAATTGGAAAGGAATAATGTAGAAAATTTACTGAAACAATGGTCTACAAGACTGATCTACGAGTGAACATAATTGTAGAACCTAGAATTGAGTTTTGAAAAATTCAAGTTTTTGAAGTTTGACCTATGAGTGAACATGATTGGTCGTAGTACGTTTTGACGGGAAGTAGAATGGTTTCGTAGGAGTGAACTAGACTTAGTGAAAATTTTGAATCAAAGTTGAGGACTACAGATGAGGTCTACGGACCGTATAAAGTTCAATTGTCTATAGAAGGGTTTCATGGAAAGTAAGGTGAATTTTGGGTTCTGAAGTTGGTTCTATAGTTGACCTATATGGGTCGTAGAAAGTTTGACGGATTGTAGGTCTAAACCGTAGAAGCCATCCAAAAATAATTCTTAAGGGTATATGGGTCTTCTTCTATGCATTTAATAGATGTACTATGTTGTTTTTGACCCTAATTCTAAGACCTATAACTACCTTACTCCTAATTTTACCCAAAAATTTTCATGACCCAAAATATCAGGTCATGATGGTACCTACTACATCCCACCAGTAGGTAAACCTAACCTATAACCCTGCACTAGAAGGAGCGGACTATTGCGCGGAAGAAAAGTAATGCGGAAGAAACCTCTAATAGAAAAAGCCAAAAGGAAAGGGAGAAAGAAATCAATATAAAAACAAACCAAGACCTGGTCTCAGCTGGTATTTGAGAAACTATTCGAAACAAGAGTACAATAACAATATAGTAATACAAAACTATCTCCGGAACAAAAATAAAGACTAGCCCTAGTCCAAAATAGAGGGAGAGTGAGGCAAATCAAAACGCCAGGAGCTCACCCAAAACTCGACATCCAAGAGGTTCTCCACATGAGACCAAATAAGCAGCAAGAACTTGTACTATGATCTATATGGGGAAGAAGTGTAGTATGACTACAAATAAGTGACACTCAACAGACATAAGCCGATTGAGCTCCAAATATAAAGAAAGCATAAACATGTAAGAAAGGAACAAATATCACCTATAACTAAAAGAATAACATCAACATAAGGAAAAAACTAAAGTAAAGAACAAAGAGTAAATGAAATACATAAAGGAACTATGATACGAACCTGGATGTGTGTAACACCCCATATCCGAAAAAGGGGAATGAACCAAATTTTGGGAAGTTGCATGTGTCAGCCACAGAGGCCAACCACGGCCCGTGGGTTGAACCACAGAACGAAGGTGGATCCATGGGTTGGCCACCCTGCCTAGTGGTTTGAGGTCCAAGACCACAGCTAGACCTATAAACTGTAGGTCAGATCACGATCCGTGATTAAGGCCCATGGTTCGAAGGCCAAATAATCCAATTTTTTACCATGATCGACGGTCCACCAGGATAGGTCATGGGTCAGACCACGGTCCGTCGACTGGGGTCCGTGAATGGTCACCTGACAGTTATTTTAAGAGGAAGTTGGGTCTTTTCCTAATTAATTTATTCCTATACTATGTCGTTTTGCCTACATTTAGAACCCATGTATAAGTCTATTAACCCCCAAGTTCAGCCCATTTAGTTCATTCTTCCAAATTCCCAAAAGAAAGCCAATTTCTCTCAAATATTCTCTCTCTAGAAACTTGAAGAAAAAGAAGAAGGATTCACCTAAGGTTTTAAGAGAAGGTTCCAATTCCTCCATTGAAGGCTAGATTTTGGACTCAAGGTATGATAGTTTTCATCCATGGAGTTCCTAAATCTCTCTATTTCAAAAGTTTAAATTCCCTAATTGAGTTAGGGTTTTCATCTATTATCATGGGTTCTCTTTATTATTGATTTAAATGACTTAATTATTATCTTCTATGCATGAACTGATGAATTGCAATGCTTTTATGATCAATTTCCCTATGAACCCATGTGATCTCTATGTTTTCAAGTTATGAACCATATGTTGAGGGATTGTAATATGCAAGGAAGATTTTTATGAAATTGAGCATGTATTACTGGTTTTACATGAATTTATGATGAAATCCATATATAACCCATGTTTTCTAAGAGTTGATGATTGAAATTGGGATTTGACCTCAAGAAGGTAAATTATGGACTTGTGCATTATTTTATGAAATCTATGCAAATGTTTTAAGGCTTTGACAGTAAAGTACCAATGATGTTGTTGTGTTGTGAAAGGATATTCTCACTAAAACACATACTAGCATGATGTAAATTGTTTTCTCACATAAAAAGGATTCTTAGGTTGAAAGGCTTCCTCACCTAATTGAATCAAAGACTAGGAGCTATTTTAATGAAAGTAGCTTGAATTGGTTGTCCAAGGTCACCTTTTCATGAGTAATGATGTCAAGTAAGAAATGACTATTTTGTGGGAATTTATGCTTAGCACCGAGTTGATAATGAAGATGAGATGGAAGATGCGCGTCCTCTTGATTGGGAGAAGTTGAAGGAAAAATTCCTTGATAGATTCTTTCACATTGAGATTAGGGAAGCTAAGATTCTAGAGTTCATTAACCTTAAACAAGGGGGTATGAGTGTGAGGGAATATTCTCTAAAGTTTACTCAATTGTCTAAGTATGCTTCATCAATGGTTGCAGATTCAAGGGCTATAATGAGTAAGTTTGTATCAGGTGTGTACGAAATGGTGGTTAAAGAATGCCAAACCGCAATGCTCATCCAAGATATGGACATATTTTGTCTCATGGTACATACAAAACAAATTGAGGAGCAGAAACTTAAGGAAAAGTCTAGGGAGGCAAAAAGGGATAAGATCGGTGATGGTTATTTCTCTAACACAAGGTCCGATGGACAAGGTCGTTCAAGATTCCAAAAGAGGTTTTCCGGTCAAGGTTCCTCCAATGCTCCTCCAAATTTCAACCAATATAAGATGTCTAACCCTAAGCCTCAAGGAGGTAATGGTAGTGGATCTTCATTTCCCATGTCTACTTGTACTAAGTGTGGAAGGAAGCACGATGGTAGGTGTCTAGCTAGCACAGATAGTTGCTATGGTTGTGGTAAGAGTGGTCACAAAATTAGGGATTGTCCGATTCTTAAGGCTAAAGAAAGAGAGGGTAGGCACTCTACTTATGGTGTGGGTTCCAATGCTCCTAAGCAAAACCATTTTTATGCCCTTAAAACTAGAGGTAATCAAGAGAGTTCTCTAGGTGTGGTTACTGGTATGTTGAAAGTTTTTCAACTTGATGTATATGCTTTACTTCATCCCGATACTACCTTGTCTTTTGTTACACCATATGTCGCTATGAGGTTTGATGTGCTCTCTGATGTGTTGTTAGAACCTTTTTTTGGTCTCTACTCCTGTTGGTGATTCTATGGTGCTAAGTGGGTCTATAGAAAGTGTCCCGTTTCCTTGTCCCATAGAGTTACTCTTTTTGACTTGGTAGAGCTTGATATGTTAGACTTTGATGTTATCTTGGGTATGGATTTGCTGCACTCTTGCTATGCTTATATTGATTGTAGAACTCGTGTAGTCAGGTTTCAGTTCCCAAATGAGCCTATCCTAAAGTAGAAAGGGGGAAATTCTATGCCTAAGGGTCAATTTGTCTCCTATCTTAAAGCTAGAAAGATGATTTCTAAGGGTTGCTTCTACCATTTAGTAAGGGTAAGGGATGTAGATTCTGAAACACCTTCTCTTGAGTCGGTAAGTGTTTCCAGATTACTTACCCGATATTTCTCCCGATCGGGAAATAGACTTTGGTATTGACCTTCTCACAGATACCCAACTTATGTCTATTCCTCCTTATCGCATGGCTCCGGTAGAACTTAAGTAGTTGAAAGAACATCTAAATGACTTGTTGGATAAGGGTTTCATCTGACTGAGTATCTCTCCATGGGGTGCTCCATTTTTGTTCGTAAGAAAGAAGGATGGTTCTCTTCATATGTGCATTGATTATTGACAGTTGAACAAATTGACCATTAAGAACAAGTATCCTCTCCAAAGGATAGATTATTTATTTGACCAACTTCAAGGGGCAAGTTATTTCTCTAAGATTGATCTCCGATCAGGTTATCACCAACTAAGGGTGAAATATGATGACATTCTGAAGACGGCTTTTCAAACTCGGTATGGTCATTATGAGTTCCTAGTGATGTCATTTGGGTTAAATAATGCTCCAGCGGCGTTTATGGACTTGATGAATAGAGTGTTTAGACAATACCTTGACATGTTTGTAATTGTGTCCATCGATGATATTTTCATCTATTCAAGGAATGAGGGTGTGCATATTGATCATTTGAGGATCGTGTTGCAAATCTTTAAGGACCAACAACTTTTTGCAAAGTTTAGTAAATGTGAATTTTTGTTAAGGTCTGCAACTTTTCTTGGTCATATTGTTTCCAGTAAGGGTATTGAGGTGGATCTTAGAAAGACGGATGCGGTCAAGAGTTGTGCTAGACCTCTAACTCCCTCGGATATTAGAAGTTTCTTGGGTTTGGCCGGTTACTATAGAAGGTTAGTTGAAGGTTTCTCTTCAATTGCCTCTCCTTTGATGGTTTTGACTCAAAAGAAGGCTAAGTTCATATGGTCGGAAGCGTGTGAGAAAGTTTTCAAGAGTTGAAGAATAGACTTACTTCTTTTGTGGTGTTGACCTTACCGAAAGGAACGGATGGCTTTGTGGTTTATTGTGATGCCTCGAGAATTGGGCTAGGGTGTGTGCTTACGCAAAAAGGGAAAGCTATTGCCTATGCCTCAAGGTAAATTAAAATCCATGAGAACAATTATCCTACTCACGACCTTGAGTTAGCGACAATTATTTTTTCTCTAAAGATTTGGAGACATTATTTGTATGTAGTTCATGTAGATGTTTGTACCGATCTCAAGAGTTTGCAATATGTGTTTAATCCAAAGGATTTGAATTTTCGCCAAAGAATGTGGCTTGAGTTATTGAAAGACTATGACATGAGTGTTCTTTATCACCCCGGTAAAGCTAATGTGGTAGCGGATGCTCTTAATTGGTTGTTTATGGGAAGTGTTGCTCATATTGAGGAAGAAAAGAAAGAGTTGGTTCGAAATGTTCATAGATTGGCTCGATTAAGTGCTAAACTAGTGGTCTCTACCAAAGGTGGTGTTAAGGTTCACAATGGTTCCAAATCGTCTTTTGTGGTGGATGTGCAAGCCAAGTAAGGTTTTGATCCGAATTTGGTAGAATTGAAAGAGACGGTACTTATAAAATCCATTGTGGCTCTCTCCCAAGGGGGAGATTGGGTACTTTGATACCAAGGCCGTTTATGTGTTCCAAATGTTGATAACTTGAGGGAACATATTTTAGCAGAATCCCATAGTTTGCGATATTCTATTCACCCAGTACCGTGATAAATGGGATATCTATTGGTGGAATGGGCTAAAGAAAGATATTGCGGGATTTGTATCAAAGTGTCAAAACTGCCACAGGTGAAGGTTGAGCATCAGAAACCGGGAGGTTTATCCCAAAACAGTAGCATTCCTACTTAGAAGTGGGAAGACTTAAATATGGACTTTATTGTTTGTTTGGTTCGTACCCTGCGACACCATGACTCTATTTGGGTGATAGTAGATCGAATGACGAAATTGGTTCATTTCCTTCCCGTCAAGGTGTCCTATTCTGCAGAGGACTATGCCAAGTTGTACTTGAGAGAAATGGTAAGGTTGCATGGAGTGCTGATACGCTCAAATTACACCTCCTTAAAGAAGTATAAGCGATCGTTGTCAAATAAAGAACCCAACTTGTAGGTTGGGGTCGATCTCACGATGAATATGGTTTAGACTTAAACATAACTCACTACTATATCCGTTTAGTCAAACTATTTCCGAGACAAGTACATAAAGAGGGGGGGGGGTTGTACACAAGTAACAAATTGTTGATTATGTAACAAGTAAGCAAGATTCAAACTTTGAGTTATCAATATGAGAAATAAACTAGGGTATATGTGTTCCCCACAAGCTCTTAACACAATAATCCTAATAATAGTAATCCTTTTCTAGTCTTTTAGGTAAGTTAGGTATCTCTAATTGATTGGTCCTCCAAGTAGGGAATTTCACTACGCACCTTAGTCCGGCTACGAGTGTATACTTTACTAACCCTTACCTTTACCTCATATTAGACAACACATCAATGTATGACTTAGTTTTCACCATCGCACCAATTGACATTAGACTATTAGATAGGATCCACTAAATATCTGTTGTTAATTCTTTTCTCATTAACTACCTCCTTGGTCCGGCAAGTAGCAACAAGACGAGTTCTAACATTGCGCACCGTTAAAAAGACTTCTAAGCGAAAGAATTAACAATACATGCATAAACACTATTTGAGAATTACTTAATTATTATTCATAATTTATTAATTGCTCATGCTTCCCACAACCCTAGTTGTGGATTTAGCTACTCATGCTTGGAAGAACACAATTCATAATTGGGTAAAAAGTATTCATGAACTTTCAAGAATAATTGATGAAACCCAAAATCATCTATTGAAATTCAAAGTCAAAATCTTATAAAATGAAATCCAAAAAATTAATTGCTAAGAGTTTGCAAATTAATTTCCAAAAGCACAAACTTAGAAGTATACAATAATGTCTAACCCAATAAGAAGAAGAAAAGAACCCTCAAAAGTGCTTTCTATCAATGATCTCCCCCCAAAATAATTATTTCTATGGACTATTTATAGAAATAGAAAATCTTACATAAAATAACTGAAACCAAATTAAATTAGGAATCCAAAATCAAAAGGAATTGGATTCCTTTTTCTTTTCGCCGTGTGAGCAATCCGCGTGAACAGTACTGCCGCCTCAAAGAATTCTCTTGTCTTCACTTGCTGTCACGTGGAAGAAAGTTTCTCAATTTAAAGTTGGGAAAGTTTCGCAATTTAAAGTTGGGAAAGTTTCGCACCAATTACATTAAATTTAATTCATTAAGATGCCAGCTTGATTTTCTTCTTCAACCTTCCATCTATAATTCGTTTTAGCTCCAAACTTTTTCATTTTCCCACCAATTTAATCCTACAAATAAATATACTATTTAGCAAAATCCATAAAATCCAAGCTAAACAAGGACAAATATAAATAATAAATGTGAGAAAAATAATAATTAAAAATATGTATTTTGGCCTCACATCAACACCCCACACTTAATCTTTTGCTCGTCCTCGAGCAAACATTAAAGCTCCTCTCAAATACATCATACATAGGAATGTCATCACTTTGGTTAATACAAAAATTAGGTCATATACCAATTTCAAAACATCAAGTAGACTTCTCAATCATTATGAAAGACATCCAAATAAACAACAAACCTCTAACCTCCTAACCTCAAGGAAGGACTTTGAACTCATCAAATTTAAGCTTGCTCAACTACTCTCATCAAAGAAAGCTAATAAAATCACCTATCTATCATGAAACATGTGTGCTCACAAGAAGAAATAGTCCACACACTCAATTCAAAAGATTGAATATAAATTAAGGACTTAGCATCAAAGAACAACTCACACTGAAAAATAAAATTCACATGTATGCACAAAGAACCATAGGCTTGCCCATTATGTATATTTCCATTAATTAAGCATACTTGAATTGAATCAAATAGGACTTTAACAGGTTGTAATGTAGGCTAGGGGACGGGTAGGAAAACTATATAATAGTAACTTACACTTCTTTAAGCACTTTGCAATTTTAGACTTCATCACCCATTATTTCTTCTCTTTATTTGAGCCCTCTCTTCAACATTTATTTCACAAGTAATGCTCATCATCTCAACAATGCTTCAATCATTTTTTTTTTCCAGTTTTCATTCATAATAGCCACCCTCAACTTAAGTATTTTACATGCGTTAAGGTGCACGATGTCCTTGGAAGGACCAGGGCCATCATCAAGGTAACTTCTGAAGTAGCCACCCTTAACTTAGGCTTTCAGCCCGAATTAAAGTGCACAATATCCAAGGAAGGACCAAGTCCAACACAGAGTTTTAAAACTTTTCTAGAGAAACGTGAGATGTGTGGATCTCAATCATGGGCCATCTTATCTTTTATCTCTTCTTGTTCCATTAGATACAAACCAAGCATTTCCACCATTTTCTACTTCTTCCATTGTTCTCAATTTTCTTCTTACATAGTGCATTTAGTATTTCTTTTTGGATCAAATAGAATTATGGTATCAATAAAAAGGGATTCAACTCGATCATGTGGCTTACAAGAAAAATATAGGCTAAAAGGCTCAAAAGGGTTAACTAGTGGTATAATATCTGAAAAAGATAAAATTTACCAGACAAATCAAAGAAAGCTTATTTTCATCTCCTAAACAAGGCAACACTTTTTGCAGGGCAAGTTCTAGACTAAGATGTAAAACATGAAATAAAAAAATTCTCACCGCACATGGCACAAGTATCAATCAAGAAGGATAAATTCCACTTCTAAGAGAGACATGATCATAATAATCTACAAAATAAAACAAGCTATATACAAAGTCACAACCATGAGCTTAGGTGTGAAAGAGTCTGAAATTTCCTTATCAATCAAGTATTCACAAGAAAGTACTACTCAAAAATTAGACCTAAATAGCAAGTATCACTCCACTCAAAAGGGTCTTTTCTTTTCTCTCAATTTTTTTAAAAGAAAACTTATTCCTAAAAAATAAAAGACACTCGGTTCAAAGGGACTATCCTCAGGAAAAGAACTTAAACAAAAGCCAAGGAACCCATCCTAAAAAAAAGACTTAATAAAACAGTAAAAACTAGGAATTCATTCCTCCACCCCACACTTAAAAAGATGCTATGTCCCCAAAGCATTAAATAAAATTTAAAACAAGGGTTAGGGAAATTCCCTGAGGCCTCTAAGCCTAGCTAGTAGGATGTTCTCTTTATTTTCATCAAGGGTCGTACACACCCCACACTTAAGCTCAAACGTGCTCCTTCGCTTCAAAATTTTGGGTACTTAGACTTCCCCAAATATACAAAACAAGACCAAAAGAAAAAAATGACACTAATAAAATAAGAAGTTACACTACTAATTGGGTTGCCTCCCAATAAGCGCTTGATTTAACGTCGCGGCATGACACATACACCTTAATAACTCAGACTTCATCAAGGTGCCAAGCCTCTATCACTTCATTGTTACTCTCAGAATTCCCCATGTAGAGATTTATCCTCCATCGGTCGGCCTTGAACCTTGTTCCTTTTATTTTCTCGAGCTCAACTTCTCCATGTGGGAACACTTGGGTTACTCTGGGCTCATGTTATACACTGCTTTTTGTGGAAGGTTTGAGCTTGTGGCTCCTTTTGTTTTAAATTGCAAAATGATTTTGATCCATCCGAAAAAATAATAATTTTTCCACCTCTCATGTGTTGAATGTGGCTGTTCTTTTGCAAAATTTAAGTCTCGGTTCAGATCAATACCGATGACTTAAATAGTGCTCTCAATCGAACGATAATGAATGTGTGGCTACGATGAAGCCAAATAAAGTTGCATATACAATATGTGAACTCTTTGCATCTTGTTATGACTAGCCTAGTATAGAATTGAGTCTCTTGTAATGATCATTGCACACTAGCGAAAGTGTGGAGTGTTGTTTGACTGTAGTGTCAATGCCTAATGTGATGAGCTTACTTTGAACCATGTATGATAGATCCTAGAATTTTCTCCGTTGGTCCGGTCAACTAAGTGATGCTATCTCTTGATATGATGTTAGGAAACTTCTAAGAGTGTGAGCCAATTTGACATATACCTCTTTTGTGACCTACCATGTGAGTGTGTGAACCACTTTTGAACACTCCTTGAGCCTTACCTTTCTTTGGAAGAAACTTGATGAAAACTAGACCTTTCTTTATCCATCACCCATAATCCTCATGAAGTTGTGGTTGGTTGAATAGCCAACTTAGGCCAAAAGCCTAAGTTGGAGATGTGGTGAAAAGATATGGGCAAGTCAAGGAGTGCAAGAAAGTCCCCCTTACCCATGGTTTTGAATAAAAATGGAACCCCTCCATATAAAGAAAAAGAGAAAGAAAAAGAAGACGAATGAAAAAGAAAGTTGTGGAATAAAGTACGAAAGAAATGGGGTTCCCAAACAATTCATGGAAAGTGAATAATAGGATGACTTATGAGCACTAAAGAGAATGATGAAGGAAAAGGAAAGGAAATGTTGTGAGCACCACATTTCATGAGGATGAAAGTCACTGAGCCTAAATGACCATACCTTTGCACACAACCCCATTACAAGCCTTAGAAAAACCTTTTTGATCTTGAGTGAGCTGAAACAAATATTGATTGGAAAATACGGGCAAACCTATAGGTGAAAGCATGCATTGTGTTCTTCCTTGTGAGAGTGAGCATTGCATTTGATTCCGGAGCTTTAAATAATTAAACCTTTGTGTGTGAAATTGGAATAATTCCTTGTGTGAGGGCATTTGAAAACTTTGGTTGAGCTTGAACTTGCATTTGAAGCAATTATTGTGAGCATGGGGTTCTTTGATATTGGTGAGTCACAACTTGAATGTTTGACTGCACATTTGATCTTTGCATAAGTAAATTGAGTCTTGTTGTGTGCATTCATGATTGAGTATTGTGTAGCACTGTTCGAGACATCCTTTTTGAACGGCTGAACTTGAGTTTTCTTGAGGACAAGCAAAAGTTTAAGTTGGGGGTGTTGATGAGTCCATAAATTGGACTTATTTAGGGATATATTTTGATAGAATTAGTGTCCTCAAATGCATATTTTTTCTCAATATCTCATGAAAACCCTTAAGTTTCAGGTATATAGGCTTGGAGACAAAGGCGATAAAGGAACAAAGGCATCTGAAAAAACTAAGAAGCGAGGACCTGAGGATCGCCGAACCCATTCGGCATGTCACCAACAGGTCCCATCCTCGCCTTTTGTTTCAGTGAGCTGAGCCCTGAAGGAGAGGATCAAATCGGTGGTGAAAAAGAACAGTCGACGTGTCACCGATGAGTTTCGCGAAGCAGTACTATGTCGCCCAATGATCCAAAACACGATGATGCTGAAGGATAAAGCAAGACGATGATGAAACCTACTAAAGGGCGGATCGCTGAGTTGATTGGCGATCTCAACTAACGGCGCCGAATGATCCGCTGCAGCACAAATTTTTGAAAACTATAAATACTTATTGAGAGTCGTAGCTTAATATCAGATTTTGAATATCAGATTTTCTAATATAGAATTTTTAATATAGACTTTTCAGTTCTAAGTTTGGAGAGGGTTTTGAAGAACTTGAAGGTTAAACGGGTTTCAACTCCAAGAAATTGGACTTGGGTCTTGTGGATTTTTCAATCTTTGCTTGTTTTGAGACTTAAATCTTCATACCCATTTGAATGCAAACTCATTTTGGTATAAATATCTATCTCTTTTACATGTGTAGCTAAAACCCAAATCTTGGGATGTGGTTTGTGAATATGGGTTAGATTATCTGTTGGGTCTTGCTTGTTGATGATTTATTTGTTGTTTAGATGTGATTTCATTTAGTAGTTGTGGTGGAACTTAATGAAATTGTACTTCTAAATATGATTTCACCTTTGTGTTTTTGGCTTGTTCGAGAGAGAAGTCGTAAAACTAAGACTACTAAATTGATGGCCGGTGGGATTGGATCAACATAAGGTTCAGCTCGAGAGAGTGAACCCTATTCTCATTCCCACACACTCAGCTTGAGAGAGTGAGTGGGCTAAGGTAGAGGCTGCTCTTCATGCGACAATTGGGTGTTCGAGAGGAACCCATTTGATTCGAGGTAAGTTGCTCGAGAGAGAATTTATCCCCTCTATAGTGTAGCCTAGTCACAAATATTCAACATGTTTAATGTTAAAAGCATGTACCCAATAGTTTAGTTTTTCCCGTATTCCTATCACATCCCAAGAACCCTATCTCCTTGATTAGTACTTTTTGCATTTTTGTTGTTTTTGCTTACTTGTGACAAAATCCCCATTGTTAATTGACGCTTGCATCACCCCTTAGATTTAACATGTTTATATACGAAAATGTTTTTAGGTATGACTAATTAGAACTAAATTTTATTTTTCTACTAATTCTCAAGCCCACTCCCTTGGGACTCGACCCCAACCCTTGGTTGGGTTACTTTACTATTGTACGATCGTAGACACTTGCATTGGAAGTTGTGTCTTGATTACGCAAACATCAGCCATGACTCATGAATTTGTTCACCTTCCAATTGCTTGAAGGTTAGGATGCAATCCCTGAGAATCATCACTTCCAACGAAGGAAAATCCGTTTGTTCACAATTACTGCACGACATGCTCACCTCCTCTGTTTCAAAGGACAAACAAGCAAAAAAAAAACTAAAATTAAGTAAGTAGAACTATAACTAACAAGAACAAAATTTAACTTAACTAAATATTCTCAAATAACACCACTCCCCAGAAGCAGCGCCATTTTGATTTCACGTATCAGGATATTTTATCCAATACTAAGTGCCAACGATCGTGAGTAGTACTATAACCCAACTAAGTGAGTTGGGGTCGAGTCCCAAAGGAGTGGTTCGTAATTGAGAAACAATAGTCAAGTAAGAATATGCTCTAGTAAATCATAGTTAAAAAAATTTACGAATAAAAGTCTGGTGTAAATTATAGGTGATACAAGTGTCAATATCAAGAGGGTTTGTTTGTATTATCAACTAAAACAACAAACAACACAAAAATACGAATATGGAGACGAGATTCTTGGGATGTGATTGGATTATGGGCTAAGGTAAACAACCGTGTAATTGCAATTAATAGTAAACAACTGCAAATCGGTGAATAAGCTAGACTTTAGTAGGGGTAAACTTTCTCTCGAACAATTTACCCAAATCAAATTGATTTCTCTCGAACACCAATAAGCAGCAATGAAGCACAACCTTCACTTTAGTCCATTCACTCTCTCGATCTAAATATGTGGAAAAGGGTTTAGGATTCACTCCCTCTAGCTGAACTCATGACAACCCAATACCCACAGACCATCGATTTAGTAATTTTGGTTTTAAAACCTCTCTCTCGAGCAAGCCAAAAACACGAAGCTAAGATTGTATTTGCAACTACAACCCATTAAATTTTACAATAATTACTGAATGAAATCACTTTTACAAAGCAAATAAACTATCAATTAACAATACCCATCAGTTAAATCAACCCATAATCACACCCCAAGAATTGGGGTTTTAGCTAGACATAGTAAAAAGGTAGAAATCGCTACCAAGTTGTGTTTCCATCAACTGGGTAGGATTGGTATAGTCTTTACAAAGGTCTAAGATGAAGAATCTTCAACACCCATTTCCAATTTCTCAGAAATGGAAATCTTTAAATCTTCAAAGCTAAGGAAATATTGTCTCCAAAAACTCAATTCTAAGCTCTCAACTAGAAAACTGAATATTAGATTCTAAAACTCTCCTAAATTAAGAGTTTTAAAAAGTATTTATAGTTGTCAAAAATGTGTTGCGAAGGACCATTCGGCGCAGTAAGTCGGGAGTGCCGATCCACTCGGTGATCCGCCCTTTGGTCAATTTCATCGTTTTTTTGCTTTGGCCTTCAACATCTTCAGTTATGTAACTTTGGGAGATATGGCATTGCATCGTGGAACCGTTCGACAACTCACCAACTGCTCCTTTCTCTCACCGACTAGATTTTCTCCTTCAGGGCTTGGCACTCTGGAACATTAGGCAAGACCCTGGCCGTTCGGTGACTCGCCTAATGGGTTAGGCAATCCTCAGGACTTCTTTCCTTCGTTCTTTTAGCTTCCTTGTTCCTTTTTGCTCAATAGTGTCCATGCCTTGTTCCTTAATCCAAATACCTGAAATTCAAGGATTGACATCAGTTATTGGCACAAAATATGCATTTGAGGACACCAAGTCTATTCAAATAAAGCCCTAAATAAGTCCAAATCGTGGAATCACCAGCTTCATGGATGAAAAGCCATCGTACCTTTGATTACAAAGCCCACAAATGCTTGAGGAATGGAGACTTGAATTTAACCCTAGCTCCAACTCTTTCTTCTTCTTTAAGTTCTAGAGAGAGAAATATTTGAGAGAAAGACTTTGCGATTTCTTTTGGGTTTTGGAAATAATGACTTGAATAAACTAATTTGAGGGTTTAAATCCTTTGTATATGGGTCCTAAACATAGGCAAACCGACATAGTATCAATATAAAATAATTAGAAAAAGACCCAACTACCCTTAAAATATTTGCCAGTTAATGACCCAGAACACCCCCACCGACGGACGGTGTATGGTCCGTCCTGTACACTCGTGGTTCCTTGTCAGAGAGTTTTTCCTGGACCCACCTACGGTCCGTAGGTCTAGTCGTGGTCCTGGCTTGGGTAACTTCTAGGGGACCAATTCACGAACCCACCTATTGTTTGTGGCCCACACCATGGGTCGTGGTTTGCCCTTGTGGATGGCACCTAGGGGTTCTGAAAGATGCTAGGCTTCCCTCTTTTGGATACGGGTTGTTACACTAAAACTCATTAACAATGGGGACTTACTCAAGAGTAGGGGTTTCAAAATCCATTTCCATAACCCGAACAAGATGATATATGCAACCCTTAGAAATCATTCTCCTAACTTTAACACAAGAGACTACCTGACTCTTAGGCATAAACTTTCCCTCTTTCCACTCTAGGATGGGTTCATTTGGAAAGTGAATCTTGACTACTTAGGTTCTACAATCAATAGAAGCATAACATGAATGCAGCCAATCCAAAATAAAGATAAAATCAAAATCTAACATATCAAGCTCTATAAGATCAACATGAGTGACTCTATGGGATAAGGAGACGGGACAGTTTCTATGGACTCCCTTAGCCACAATAGATTCACCAATAGGAGTAGAGACATAAAAAAGATCTAAAAACACATCTAGAAGAATAGTAAACCTCATAGCCACATAAGGAATCACAAAAGACAAGGTAGAACCGATTTTAAGAAAAGCATAAACATCAAGATGGAAGACTTTCAACATGCCGGTAACCACATCGGGAGAACCCTTTTGCTCATGAAGAGGGTGGAGTGTATAAAATATATTTTTCTTCTGACTTCCACTAGAACCTGAAGAAGGGTAAGGTTGAGCCCGTAGATGATTATTTTCGTTATTCTTAACAACTGGGGGACAAAACTTGATCGTATAATCCGTCTTGCCATAACCAAAGCATGCATTAGAACCAACTAGACATTTACCTTCGTTCTTCCTTCCACATTTAGCACAAGTATTCAACGAAGATCCACTACCATTTCCTCCATTTTGAATTTAGGAGGTGGAGTATTGGAGGAACCTTGACCGGAAAACCTTTGTCGAAACTCAAAACTACCATGTCTCTCAGACCTTGATTTTTGAAAGTAACCATCCCCCGTCTTGGCCCACTTTACCTCCCTAGACCTTACCCTAAGTTTCTCCTTTTTGATTTGTTGAGCATGAACTATATGACGAGAAATTTCCATATCAATGATAAGCATGAAAGTACGAAATTCCTTAACTCCCATTTCGGACACTCCCAAAACAAACTAACTCATTCTTTCCCTTGGATGGATAACAATAGTAGGAGAATATAGAGACAATTGTGTGAACTTAAAAGCATACTCCTTCACACTCATATTTCCTTGACAGAGATTGATGAATTTAAGTACCTCCACCTCCCTCATCTCAAGGGGAAAGAAACTATCAAGGAAAGCAACATTAAACTGTTCCTAATCAAGAGGACCCGCATCAACCGCCCTCTCTTCCTTCCATTGGTTGAACCATACTTGAGCAAGACCCTTAAGTTGATAAGCGGCCAATTCCACCTGTTCCACTGGCGTCACTCCGATGATCATAAACACCTTATACACCCCATCAACGAACTCTTGAGGATCTTCCTCAACCTTTCAACCATGAAACTCTAGAGAATTCATTCTAGTGAAGTGTCTAACTCTAGTTGCTGCCGTACACACATGTGGGTTCTTGGAGACCACAACCTCCCTATTGGGTTGAGCTGTCATGGCTTGAGCCAATACTTGAAAAGTATCCCTAAACTCCACATTAGTCAATTGCTCGGCCAAAGGGTCTACCGGAACTTGAGGAGCTTCTCATCCCATATTCTCTCCCGCATTCCTTCTATCATATGCCCTTCGAGTGGCCATATCCTGAAAAATATTTGATAGGGATTAGGAGAGAGAGATATTATAGAGTTAGACTATATCGCACGACCTTAGAGTGATGAAAGAAGTTGAGTTTCCTAAACATCTTATAGCCTCTTATTCATAAATGTGGCGTGCTTGACACTTATGAACAAAACTCTACTCGACGTGGATTATGAGACTTCCTAGAACCTTTCTAAACCTTGTTCTCTAATACTAAGTTTTTCATGACCTAAAGTACACCCTAGATGATGGCTTATAAGATCTCGAGAGGCCCTACACAAGATACTTAGCATACATCATACAAGATAACATAAACAAGAGAGTTTAAAAGTCGTATTTCATATAAAAGAGTTTTACACTAATTAGCGAAAGTCTAACATAAGTCTCAAACCCATCTATTACATCAAAGGAGTGATTGAGACGTAACCCATACATCACATATAATACCTGAAAAATAAAACATACGAAAGCAATAAAAGAGTCTCAGTCCTCAGAACATGAGGACTCACCAATCTTCAATATATACACAAGATCACTAGCCACGAGTATGGGAGGTAGGACCGTTGGACCCTACATTAGTGAAACAATATAGGTAAAACTATGTGTTAGTTCATGGAATGTACCAAGTATGATACCAATGCATAAGAGTTATGAAATCATGCTAAAAGAGACTTTCCATGACATGCAATGACCAAGCTAAATCATAAAGCAACATGTTAAAAAATATAAGTCAAAACAATGATCAATGCAAGCTAAACATCATTAAAACACATTTGAGATACTTCTAGAAAGCAACCTTAGTTCATTATTATGGAAGATTTACCTTTACCCGATATAGACCATATGATCGATAACATAGAATCCAATGTCTATCCGACACCGAAAATAGATTTCCTTACTTGCCAAGGTAAGAACCACAAACTTCTAGATTAGGTGGATCCACTAGCTAATGTCTATCTAAGACAACCTATAGTGGCACATAGTTACAGGACATGGGTAATGACCATTTTTCCACTCGGTTCTATGCATAAATCCCACGAAATAGCCATTTAACTTGTCTTATAATTAGAGGACATGGGTAATCGCTGCTTGTCTTATCATTATTGAAGGGAACATCAAGTAGCCAATAAAAGTTAGATTTTATTAGAATAGATACTTAATCTTGATTCAACTTAGGTGACAAAATCTTTAAATCTTTTGAATCCTTTATGTGAGAAACTTCTTTCACACTCATGCTTTTGAGTAGTATTTGAGAAATCCTTTCACAGTAACAACAACAACATCAATGCTTTATTCTCAAAGAAACCTTAAATAATTTTCATCAATTTCATAAAGAGACATGCATTTCATAAATTCATCTTTCATAGTTCAAAAGCTTAATTGTATAATCAAAATCTAGAAACCATGAATCATGCATGGGTTCAAGTGAATTCAACTTAAAACATGTAATTATCTCAATTCATGAATAAAAAGACATAAAATGTTCAATTATATCATAATTGAAAGGAATCCATGAGATTAAATAAAACCCTAACTTCAATTGGAGATTCTAACTTGTAAAATTGGAGAATTTAGGAACCCTATGGAGCAAAGGACTCCATAGGTGAATATTATAATACGTTGATGCCAAAATCTCACAGTTAAATGGTGAATTTGGAGACTTGATCTTGAAATGGTAGACTTCTTCTTCAAGCTTTAGAGAGAGAATATTAGGGAAGAACTGTGATCAAATTTTAGAATTTAGCAGAATGAGTTCAATTGGGTAATTTGGGTGTAAAACATTTGTATAATGTGTAGATTAAAAGTTAAAACGACATAATATTGTGTTAGAATAATTAGAAAAAGACCAAAAAGCCCTTAAAAATAATTGTTGATCCCTCACCGACGGATCAAACCTACGGTCCGTAGGTCTTACTACAAATCATCCTGGTCGACCGTAGGTAGGGTTCAGGGACTTGAATTTTGACCTTCAAATGACGAGACCTATGTAGGGTCCGTAGGTCCACTTACGAACCGTGCATACCAACCATAAGTCCCAATTTTAACCCTCAAAATTTCACTAAGTCTAAGACTCACCTACGAGACCTGTCTACGACTCATATATGGAATGACAAACTGTCTTGGTGAACTGTAAAAAATGGTACTGTAACTAAAATTTTAAAATTTGTTCACCCCTCCACTTACGACCTTTAAAAGGACCTATGGTCTATTAGTGGGGTCCGTAGACACAAACACCATCTAAGAAAGTTTGCACTTTTCCTTCTTTGAAAATTTAAGGTGTTACAAAATGGAATCAAAAACTGAAACAAGGAATAGGAACCTCATCATTGGTACAAGTCTAACCAGAGTAAAACCAGACAAGTCACATGGCCTCATGATCCCCACACTAGCAGAGGGAACCCAATATGAGAACTACTCCCAAGAAAAAACTATAAAATATAAGGATAACCAAAACTCATTTAAAGGTACTAATCATACCGACTAACCACAAAGTACCGAGCAACAACTCTAAGGAGTTTAAAAGTACTAAATTAAGGCACAAACAAATAATCCCCAACCTAGACTAAGAATTTCACAATTCTAACTAGCCTAAGGCTCAAGTAGGAATCAAAATATAAGGATAAGGGAGATAAACCTAATCTTGCTTTACATAATCCCAAATCACATGCATTAAATGATAAGAATAATCTAAGAAAGCTCAATCAAAAAACAAGTCAACTGTAGCCTACCTCGAAGCTGAACACGTGTGCTCCAAAACTGTTGAACTAGAGCACTCCTCTTCAAATCCCCTCTAATAACCACCACACTGTCAAATTAATGCTCACAACGTCCACATGGGCGCTTATACACCAAAATCACCACAATTTGAGATGGACCTATAAATCGAGTCAAAATGAAAAAATGGGACCCACAGGAGGAATCCAAAAATTGACTCCATTAATAGGTCCTAAATACCTTTCCAATATTGTGTCCCATAATGGGGCATTATTGGATGCTGAAAAAGGGAGAAATAAGTCGAGAAGTCATTTTTCAATTCTTTCAACACTTTTCCAGACCCTTCAACCTTTTTGAAGATCCTTGTGAGTATTTTCTCGGTTTGGTTTCCTTCTGGACTAGTTGGTTCTTTTAGTCATGGACGATCGTGGGTAGGAAAATACCTTTCTTTTTCGGCCTCATTATCTGCCCAATATCCAACTTTCCAATATTTCCAACCACTATCTCTTTCCTTGTTCCAACCTTGTTTCCCACCTTGTGGTTGATAGTTAGGGTGACAATAACCCATTTGGTTTCCCAAGTATTGCACTTTATCATTATACAATGTCTCAAATATGGCATCTTCTGGGCACTGCCCACTACCTGTTCCAACCGCATTCACTGATTTCAATCAACCTCCCATGACATGTTTGGACAACAAATCAATTTGAGTCATCATTTTGGTCATGTTCCGATCTCAATCATGTTCTTTATCAATTTGATCCTTTCTCATGCTCAATTGTAGAGAATACACTTAGTACTCTATAGTATGCCATGCTCAATTCACTTTGGTCATGTCATCTACCAGTAACGATGCTACCTTATATGGTTTCCATATCAGCCCACCTTGGGCAAGTTTTTTAGTCATACCTTTCTTGACTGAATCAAGACTACAATAGAAGTATTGTAGTAGAAAATAGTCTGTGACACCAGGTGTTTGGCATTGCAAGAGTAATTTCTGGAACCGTAACCATGTCTCAAATAAAATTTCACCTTCAATTCTCTTGAAGTTTTGGATCCGGTACCTGAGTTTCACTATCTTTGAGGAAGGAAAGAATCTCTCCCAAAAAGCTTCAGTTAGTTCCTCCCAAGAAGTAATAGAATCATTTGACAATTTCGCCAACCATTTTATAGCTTCACCCGTCAAAGAGACCGAGAATAACCTCAACCTTATGGAATCTTGTGAGATGTTTTTGAACACAAACGACCTCCAGGCATCCCCTAAATTTTAAAGGTGTTCATGAGGGTCTTCATGAGCTAAACCCCCAAACATTACTCTCAATTGGAGAAACTGTAGCATTATTCTAGTTAAATGGAAAAACTGCTCTTCTTATTGTGGGAGGTAACCAGATGGCTCCCGTGGTTTGAATGACCTTCATGCCTGTCATTCAAATTAACAATGTTGTTTTTTCGTCTACAGTGACTATCGTTGTCACTACCTTGGTCACTCATGTTATAAACCTTCAAATCAACAAAACAACAACAACAAGCAACACTCTACTACAAATAAACAAATTTACAAATGAATTTCTTAGATTGAATTCTTATCCATCACTCCCTTGCAGCGACCCTATTTTTTATAATTCTCAAACTACTCTCCAAAACAAATCCAAAGTGTAAGTGATCGTAGTCAGTAAAAATATCCAACTAATAGTCGGGGTTGAATCCCACAGAGAGTGATATAACACAAAGTTCTATTGATAAATTTGGAATTTAAATCAATTTCAGTTGCAGGAATAAGAACATTTGGATGGATTGTTCCACTAAATTTATGAAAAATTGTTTATTTGCAAGAGTCAAAATTAAACTAAGATTTCAGAAATTCAAATAAGTAATATGTAATGTAGGGCTGCGGGGATTGGAAATCGATGTTACACAGGGGAAATTATGTTGCTCTATAGTACCGAACACTCATAGATATACTGGGTAATCTTCAGTTACACTAATCTTCTTTTGATCTCATATCGTCAGTTCAAAGAATCTCCTTTCGGTATCATCTACGTGCATAACTAAATGACCCAATACCTTACACTATTATCTTTTTCAATGCATAATATGGCAAATAGATCTAACATGTAATCTTTTTATCAAGAAAATTACAGACATCAAACCTAAATTGCAAGTATCGAACTAATTACCCACTCCAATCAATCTTTTTCGAGTACCAAACAGAGATCGAAATTAGGAATTGAACTTCCAACCTTAACCCATAAATTATACCTGTGCTAAGTAGACAAAATCCATGTATGAACACCCACAAAGCATAGCATAATACAATACCCACTACATTAAATCAACATCCAACCCTATAATTGCACACCTAGACTTTAGGTTTAAGCCACCCATCACAAAATGTAAATAAATTATACATTTCATGAGAGAAGCCATGGGAAACATTAAATCAAAAAATGATAAACAATACGCACTTTGAATTTAACTTCAAATTGCCAATTTAAAGAGAAATGTTGAAAACCCCAACACTAAAAGTTTTCTTCAAAAATTCAAGTGTTTCTCTTGCTAAAACTCCACAGAAAAATTATTTGGACTAGTATTTATAAAATATTAAGAACCCTTCTTTCTCTCTCATTTGGGCTATTTATAGTTCCGCAAAAATTTGGCTCAAAATTCACTACGTGACAATTTTTGGCAACATTAGTTGGGCTCGTCGAGCATATTCGGCGGATAATAATTTTCTCCTTAGCTTGCCTTTCTCTTGATTTAGGCTTCAAGTATTTGAAACTTTTTCAGTGAGCTCTTTCGAGTCTACCTTTCACATTTAGTAGATAAACGAGTACCACCTTTGTTCGCCTTTTATGCCTTCAATTTTTCTCCACATCCTATCACGTTCAGTGATGGTAAAAAAGTTTTCCCTTTTCATTTGGTGAGTCACTATTCCTTTTTGAGTTCACTAACCTGCGTCAATTAATTCAAGTATTTAATTTTGTCAATTTTGGTGAGGTCGTACCAATTGGGTGATCCACTCTTCTTGTTAGGCGATCAATAATGTGGACTTTACACTTCTTTTTATGTTTTTTGGTTATTCTTTCAAATATTCATCCTTAACTTGTCCCTTAGCCTTCATAGCTTCTAATAATAAAAATATCATTAGAATATAACATAACTAGGCATTGAGGACACTAATTATTGAACTAAATAGGCCTCAAATGAGTGTAAATCTACCACTCATCAATTGGCTCAGGTTCAACACCTAGTACATACTTACAAGTGGCTCACGTACCACACATGGTACTTGAATATCAATATATGATTGACTTGGTTAACAATCTGGTACATACTAACAGCTGGCACATGTACTATGCCCGATACACTAACAATATTTTTATGTTTTCCATGAGTGAACCGAGTTTAATTTTTTCATGACGTGATTGTTTCATGTTGGCTATGTGAGTGGACCAGGTTTATTATTGTGTTATATTTACTACATGTTGGTCCTTTGGTGCCAGTTTTATGTATTTAAATGATGGGATGGTCAATGTGGAAACCGGTATTGCATATTAAATACTATATTGATTCATTAGGGATCCTTCATTGACTTATCTAAAAGGTGTGAGAAATCAAGTTGGGTTGTGAAAATTTGGTATTAGAGGCCACGTTAGTAGTCTCCCACTATGAGACCATATGTCAAATAGAGTCCTGAATATGTGTGTTGACGTCCACATATATTCTTTATTAGGCTATGAGGAATTTTAGGAACTTGTCTTACTGCTTCACTCCTTTCATATGTCTTGTCGCTTTTGGTATGGGTTGAGTCCAACTGGTATATTTGAATTTGAATCGGTAACTGAATGAAGTAAACTAGATGTCGTTGTCATAGTTAAAGGGACACAAGCAATACAAGTTTTTATCGGAAATGTTCCAATTGGTATGTGGCCTTAAAGACCATGTAATTGCATGAATGGTAAGTTAGTGATCATCTATGATGCGAATAAAATGTAATGGACCTGATTAATTTAGTGATAAAGCTTGATGGTTGTTATTACGTGCCTAGTGTTGCTAGAATGACGAAAATGGTGTGAGATGTAATTGTCTAAATTTCTGTTATATTCTGGATACAGAAAAGTCCAAACTTTATTAAGTGTAATGGTTTAGTGATAATTTTCTATGTGATTAGCTAAACATTTTTGTTGTTAAAAATTGTGCATGGACTTACTGTTGGTAAAAATGGCAAGGGGAAGGGATGAATTGTGGCTGTAGAGAAGCCTCAATTTTAAAGTATTCGGGATTGGTTAGGAACTATGAGGGAAAAAGGCTATTTTGAGATGACTAAATCGTTGTAGATTGGAGTAGCAGACTTGAGTCTGATAGTATGTGTCTTAGTTATAGAGTTTGCACAACTTGTAGATCTTCTACTTTCTTTTCCTATCTTTGCACTTTCGATGCTTTATCGAAAGGATGTATCTTTGTGGCGACTTGTGATTAAGATGTTATAGCCTTGGAGTCTCCTCTGGATGTTGGTGTGTGTACGTCATTCCATGATGAGTAAGGCTTGGCATTGGAATCCTCTTTGGAGTATACATGTCCTTTTGTCAATCTTGTTAACTAGGCTAGGAGTTGTTTGGACACTATCACTATTTACAGTTTGAGGTTGAAGTTCCTAGTTTGAGGCCATTATCTGTAGTTTGGGGGTGATGTTCATGGTTTGAGGCCGTATTCCCAGTCTGAGGCTAATTCTTTACTGTTCGAGGCTTTCACCTCTAGTTATAAGCTTAGCTATTTTGTGTACCTATCAGGCATATGGGGTTAGTTTGGGTTTTAGTTAAGATTGCGCACAAGTGTACCCTCTTGCTAATGGGTCTAGTTAGGTTTAGTTTAGTTGTACATAGATTTATATTTGGTATGCTAGTGTGCTTTCTTTCTTATACGCTTTGACCTCTATTTGTGTCTAGATTCTCTCTTTTCAAATTAGTTTTACCTTTCTTGCTTTGTCGGCCTATGATGCTTACTCATTACCTTTTTTTTGGTATTGATGCTGCTCTCTGCATCTTTCCGTGATGCATGTCCTACTACCTGCTTCCAATAGTGATTTTTCATTCCATATTTTCTATGTTGGGGATATCAAAGATTATGGTGAGAACTTTGTGTCCTAAACCAGCCTATTTTCTTCTGTTTATATGTTAGCTAGTCTTTTTCCTCTTAAACGACTGTTGTGGTCCACTTTTGGGACTTGTATTTGTTCATATTAGGCAACTCTGTACTCGTGACTTCCTAGTGCTTGAAGGGTTTCCATTGTATATAGTTGTTGGTTTGCTTCCTTTTCTATCTTTTCTTATTGTTTGTGTTACTTTCTAGTTAGTTCTACCCTTGTATTCATTACTGTCATTTTGCGTACGAGTCGACTTACCTACTTGTGGGTTATAGTAGGTGCCATCATGACTCTGGAAGTTGGGTTGTGACACCTTCAATGTGAAAATGTGTCTTCTTTTAATATATTATATATTATAATATAAATAAATCTAGAATATGTACTAAATTGGGTGTTTTGAATAAGAATAGAAAACTTAGAGAATTTGTAGTTTAAAGATGTGGGGGAATTCATCTATTTATAGTGAATAAAGGTAGTACGAACATGTGCTTATTGTGCCTTACGAAAAAAGGCACAACTCTTCAAAAAAGTCACAACCCTTTAGGAAGGTCACAATTCTTTAAAAAAGTTGCTACTATTTAGAAAAGTCAAATCCCTTCCGAAAAGTAACAACTCTTTGGAAAAGTCACAACCCTTTGGAATAGTTGGAACCCTTTTGAAAAGTCACAACCCTTGAAAAGAAATATAAAAATAAACATACTAGTAGAAAGTTAAGAAAACTAATAAGAAAATTAAACAAATTATATCCAGAATACAAACAACTCAATATCACAAAAACTGATAACAATAAATTAGATCAATTAATAGATAATATATCTAAAATAGAATATAAATATATT
>JAJOOO010010234.1:0-48667 GCA_029582685.1 Solanum piurae
GCAATGCCCATTTATTAAATCAATAAAAAGGGGTTTACTCATAAATGGATTGAGTCGAAAAGTGACACAAGCCCACAACTCATCCTCTGCCACTAAACTAGAGAAAAACAAAAAAAGGAAACACAATTTTAAGCTCCAAATCAAATAATTTATCTTCAATTTTAAATACAAATTTAACCCGACATGACCTAATTTATTTTCTCTTCTTTTCTTTTCATATTTTCTCTTAAAAGATCCATATATGATTTTTGATAATTTCATCAAAACAATGGAGTTCACTGGAATTATTGTTTCATTTAAAAAACAAATAACTACAAATCAAATTTGTTATTAATGAATTTGTGATTGATCTTTCTATTATCTAAAAGTTGTGTTTTTTTTCTGGTTCATCTATGGAAATTGGAATTAGTAATAGTTCACTTCATGAGTTAACACCAAGATTTTTATTTTTCCTCTTTGAATGTTGAGAATCTTGAATTTTTTCGCTATTTGACTAAAATTTATATAATGCATAATTATAACTGGATCATATTTACTATTGGGTAGTTTTTCTTCTTCTATTTTTTGACTTTTTTGTATAAAAAAATGGGCAATGCCCATTTATTAAATCAATAAAAAAGGGTTTACTCAGAAATGGATTGAGTCCAAAAGTGACATAAGCCCACAACACATCCTTTGCCACTAAACCAGAGAAAAATAAAAAGAGGAAACACAATTTTAAGCCCAAAATCAAATAATTTATCTTCAATTTTAAATACAAATTTAACCCGACATGACCTAATTTATTTTCTCTTCTTTTCTTTTCATATGTTTTCTTAAAAGATCCATATATGATTTTTGATAATTTCGTCAAAACAATGGAGTTCACTGGAATTATTGTTCCATTTAAAAAAGAAATAACTACAAATAAAATTTGTTATCAATGAATTTCTGATTGATCTTTCTATTATCCTAAAGTTGTGTTTTTTTTCTGGTTCATCTTTGGAAATTGGAATTAGTAAAGTTCACTTCATGAGTTAATACCAAGATTTTTATTTTTTCCCTTTGAATGTTGAGAATCTTGATTTTTTTCGCTATTTGACTAAAATTTATATAATGCATAATTATAACTGGATCATATTTACTATTGGGTAGTTTTTCTTCTTCTATTTTTGGACTTTTTTTTAATTTTTTTTTTGACAATTCCCATTTATTAAATCAATAAAAAAGGGTTTACTAATAAATGGATTAAGTCGAAAAGTGACACAAGCCCACAACACATCCTCTGCCACTAAACCAGAGAAAAACAAAAAAAGGAAACAAAATGTGAAATCACGTCTTGTATCTCCTCTAGCAAAGTAGCTATCCTAGTAAATGGTACTAGAACAAAACTTTTTGACTTTTTAAAATAAATTAAATATGGTCAATGCCCATTTATTAAATCAATAAATAGGGGTTTACTCATAAATGGATTGAGTCCAAAAGTGACACAAACCCACAACACATCCTCTGCCACTAAACCAGAGAAAAACATAAAAAGGAAACACAAAGTGAAATCACGTTGGAACAAGAAGCATTTTTTTAGTACATCGAAGGACGTCTGTTGGAGCTCCAAAAATCCTTCTCTCTTCGACGCAACCATGGCAGATCTGCATTAAACTTGAGTGGTATTCATTTGGGTGTTCAAAATCCTCACGAACACCATAAATCCAACTCGGTGAAGACTTCTTCAGTTCAACATTGTTGCTAGCTGCATTCTTCAAGGTACGGACCAATTCCTCTATTACTTCCTAAATCTACTTTAATTGGAAGAAATACACTAACCCCTCCTTAAATCGTGCAGATTGAGCTCTGAAGAACTAATACCACTGCATCTAAGTTAAAGATATCTTAGGTATTTTTCAATTTTGTTTGATACATGTTTGAGCTACAGTTGATTTCCATTTTGTAAAATTGAATGTTCCATTTTCGGCCTGCAATCCTTCTGGAGAGTATTTTTCCTCTGTACCTATGAATCGTTTAACTTGATCCATGGTTTATATTTTGACATTTCTTTGTTCTGAGCTTTGGTCGTACTTACTTGTCTTCTTGTATTATTGTCCTCACTTGTATTGGCAATTCTTCATTGGAAAAAAATTGGACTATTGTCAATACAAGCGAGGAAAATAATACAAGAAGACAAGCAATGACGACCAAAGCTCAGAGCAAAGAAATGTCAAAAAAGAAACCATGGATCAAATTAAATGATTCATAGGTCCAGAGGAAAAATAATCTCCAGACCGATTGCAGGGCAGAAAATGGAACATTCAATCTTACGAAATGGCAATCAACTGTAGCTCAAACATGTATTGAACAAAATTGAAGAATACCTAAGATATCTTAAAATCAGATGCAGTGGTATTAGTTCTTCGGAGCTCAATCCGCACAAGTTAAGGAGGGGTTAGTGTATTTCTTCCAATTAAAGTAGATTCAGGAAGCAATAGAGGAATTGGTCCTTACCTTGAAGAATGCAGCTGACAACAGTGTTGAACTGAAGAAGTCTTCACCGAGTTGGATTCATGGTGCTCGTGAGAATTTTGAACACCAAAATGAATACCATCAAGTTTAATTCAGATCTTCCATGGTTGCGTCGAAGAGAGAAGGATTTTTGGAGCTCCAACAGACTTCCTTCGATGTACTGGAAAAATGCTTCTTGTTCCGACATGATTTCACATTGTATTTCCTTTTTTCTTTTTTCTCCGGTTTAGCGGTAGAGGCTGTGGGCTTGAGTCACTTTTGGACTCAAGCCATTTATGAGTAAACCCTTTTTTATTGATTCAATAAATGGGCATTGACCATATTTAATTTATTTTAAAAAGTCCAAACATAGAAGAAGAAAAACTACCCGATAGTAAATATGATCCAGTAATAATTATGCATTATATAAATTTTAGTCAAATAGAGAAACAAATCAAGATTCTCAACATTCAAAGAGGAAAAATAAAAATCTCGGTGTTAGCTCATGAGGTGAACTATTACTAATTCTAATTTCCAAAGATGAACCATAAAAAAACATAACTGTGAGAGAATAGAAAGATCAATCACAAATTCGTTAATAACAAATTTGGTTTGTAGTTATTTTTTTTTTTAATGGAATAATAATTCCAGTGAACTCCATTTTTTCGATGAAATTGTCAAAAAATCTTTTATGGATCTTTTAAAAGAAAATATGAAAAGAAAAGAAAAGAAAATAAATTGGGTCATGTCGGGTTAAATTTGTATTTAAAATTGAAGATAAATTATTTGATTTTGTAAAATTGTTCCTCCGTTAAAATTAAGGGTAAATGTGTGCCAAAGTATAATGAGAGGGGTATATTTGAACCCAAAGTATAATAGAAGGAGTATATTTAGACCAAAAATATAACGAAGAGTATACTTAAACTATTTTTAATAGTACATGGGTATATTTGAACCTTTTCCGTTATATATTTATACTAGTAAACATTTTCACAAAATGAGAAACCAATCAAAAGGCATCTGATCTCTCTCCTTTTTCTTTTAGAACAGAGTAAGTCTAAGAGAATGTCTCTTTTGATTCTTCCTTTAATCACAAAGTGTCCAGATAGAGTCATGCACAACATGAATTCATGACATATCGAGATTAGTTCATTTCATTGATGGAAATGAGTCAAGTTACCAAAGCCACTCAAACACATGAAACACTTGTGACATGAAACACTTATTATCATATCAAAAGCTATGAACTTTAACGTTTTTATATTCCTATAAAAATATTTATGCTTGATTTTCCATGGTTGAATTGTTTTAATTTTTGTTTAATACATTTTCATACATACTCAATGATTGTTTTATATTATAACTGTAATAGTGAACCAAGATTAATTTGAGGCAAACTTAATTGATGCAGATTTTCGGATTGAAGGGGCAGGAAAAATACAATAGGGAGATGGTGTCAATATGTCTTCTCTAACAACTACAAATGAACAAAATAGTTCCATCTTCAAAGTCTAATTCCCAAAAGTCATAGTTCACAATTGGGTCTATGACTCGTTTTGCCCAAGTATCTTGGCAGAAGCTGTTGAAGGAGGGTCCAATCACATCCCAATAATTTTGGTAGAAAAAGGGGTGGATCATGTCCAGCCCAGGTGCCTTGTTAGGTTGGAATGACCTAACATCTTCCCAAATTTCTTCTTTGTTAAGTCTTGGTCCAGGTACGAGAGGTCGCTATTCCTAGGGATTGTTGTTAATTCACTATTCCTGGCTAATAGAGTATGGCCTGTTTGGAATAGTTCTTTAAAGAATTTGGATGTATATTAGACAATTTATTTTTTCTTTGTATACCCAGCTCCCATTTTCCAGGTGCAACACATTTATTCTATTTCTTCTTCTTCTTCTTCTTCTATTTAACCTGGAGATATGGAAGAATTTAGTGTTAGCATCTCCTTGGTTAATCCAATTAATTCTAGATCTTAAAATCCAGAAGTCTTCCTCCATTTTAGGCAAAAGGTTGTATTCTTTTTTAAGTCTTGCACCACTTTTTGGAGGTACATACTACTAAAATCGAAGCGCAAGCTCTGATTCAAGGGATTTTTTACTTCAAAAGCCTCGTTGCTACAAGAAACTTTTGATCGATCATGGCAATATTGTCCACTGGTCAGCCTGCTTCGGCGGCTGGCCAACAAATCTCTCTCAATTCTAGTACTCAATTCCCCTCTCTACCGAATTCTAATTAAACTCCCATTAGCAACCAAGCTACTGGAACGAAGGATAAGCCTGACGAACTTAAAAGTTTTCCTACTGATTTTGTTTGTGCATCTGCTCAGGGAGGCAAATATGTTGACCTTCTTAAACCTAATACAATGAATCTATCTCAAAACATCAAACCTTCTACTATTACACCTATTCCCATCAAACAACCTTCGTATATCAATGTTATTCCAAGAATAACATGAACTGAAGATGAAGTTAGGAAGATGAACACCATTGAAAACTTGCAATATGCGGTGATAGGGAAGTTTTCCTATGGGTGGCCAGAGATGGATGATTTGCGGATTTGAATTCCCAAACAATGTAATGTGAAGGGTGGATATAAGATTGGGTTACTACGAAATAGACATATATTAATGCAATTTGAATTGTTTGAAGATTTTGTGAATATGATGTCGAAGAATTCATATTACATCACGGGCAAGGATGGTACGGCATATCAAATGCGACCTCTCATATATGATGCAAAATTTAAAGTGGATGAGGAAACGACTCAAACCATGGCTTGGATTTCCTTTCATGACATATGACCAACCTTTTTTGTTAAGGAATCGTTTTTCTCACTGGCCTCTACTGTAGGGAAGCCTATTCATTTAAATATGGAGATAATAAATAAGACACGACCTAGTTGTCCTAGAGTCAAAGTTCAAGTGGACCTACTTGCTGATTTACCCAAATTTGAAGAATTGGAGATTGTGGATCCTATATCTAATCATCAAGAGTGGAAAGAATTAAAGTTCTCTTTGATGTTTTGCCAAAACACTGCAAAAAGTGTAAACTGCAAGGACATATGCAGAGTTTTGCATCCTGAATTGTAGAATGATAATCAGATTGAGGTGGCAACAGAAGCAGATCCAACAAAGAAGAATGAGGCACACATGAATCAACAAAGAGCTTTTCAACAGTGGAATCCTACTATGAGAAGATCCACTTTGGAAAAGGGCAAATTTTATAATAATGCAAGAGATCCAGAAGAAGATGATTTAATCACTAATTTTTTTTTTGATGATTTACCTGAAGATAATGATATGGGACAAGAAGTAGGGTCTGTAGAAGAGAAGGAGAAGATTGAGTTATCAGAAGCAGACAACACAGATACAAGTAACAATGAAGAACATACCACAAAAATTGACTTAATCAATCTTTTTACAACATGAGAGCACCAACACAAGATGCTAAGAAGGATAGTGGTGACCAAGAACGGGCTCTCACTGTTGGTGAACATGTGCAGCAAAAGGATAAGGAAAATTGTAGAGATGATACAACAGATACATCAAAGGTTGTAACTACTTTAAGTAAGGCTATAACTGTAGTAGTCTTTAGTGACAAAAAGCAAGAGCAACAACAACTACAAAGTCAGCAACAAACATTATACAGTGCAGAGATGGGAACTGATGAGTCTAACAAGACAAATAGTGACTTGTGGTATGATAACTTAGTGCATAACAATGAAAAAATGAATACTGAGAAGGTGCAACAGCAGCAACAAGAACAACATTTAACAGACTTGGAGAATACTAATGAAGAAAGTAACTTGCAAGATGATGTACAACAACAACTGATTGATGTTGAGAAGGATAGTAATAGAAGTGATCTGCTGGAAGTTTTTCAGAAGCATCTAGATGTGGTCAATAATGTAAATAATTTGTTGGATAGTGAAACAAATGGAATTTATGGGGATAAGGGGAAATATGCATATCCAGAAGTCGAGAATGAGCAAGTTTACAAAGGTGGAGACAAAACTCAATCACAACAAATGGTGTAAAAGAAGATAGATATAGAAGGGTTAACTGAACAATTACCATAGGCAATTATAGCTTCAACAGTTGATTCTCATGTTAAGGTCTTGCATGACATTGTTGCACATAATATAAATGAGATAAATGAACAACAACATGTGAAAGTTAATGAAGAAATAAGCAAGGAAGATGCAAATGAAGATCAAAATAAATACAATCTCAATCATGCTTTGAAGGTGGTAGATTTATCTCCAGATGTTCAATCAAAGGGGAAGAAAAATAAGGCTAATGCTGAAACCAGTAAGCCCACAAGAACTATTCCTAAAATGAGTGCTACATCTATTTATAAATGAGTCAGAAAGCACTTGTATGGAATATTAGATCAGTCAGAACCCAACATGCTTTTCATAGGGTTCAAATGCTTAACAAACATCACAAGTTCTTCATCATAGCACTACAGAAGCCTTTTCAACATATAATACACATTCAGAAGTATAAAAGAAGATAGGGTATGCAGTAGCATGCTAATTACAATCGGAATGGTAAAAATTGGGTGTTTGTCCAGGAAAATATTCAAGTGAAGATCTTATCAGAATCTGATCAATAGATTACATTACAACTTACATTTTAAGATTCGGGAGATTTCATCATCTATACTTTTGTTTATGCTAAGTGTTCATCACTTGAAAGACTAAGATTGTTGGATGACATTTATTTACTGAGTCACAATATGAGGTTACCTTGGCTAGTAGGTGGCGACTTCAATGTTATTTTAAATGATGAAGAGAAAATTGGAAGTCATCCTGTTTATCCTCAAGAATATGAGGATTTTTCTTTATGTGTGAACTCTTATGAGCTTTTTGATATTAACTTTAAAGGGATTCCTTTTACTTGGTGGAATGGAACAACTGATGCTGAATGTATATTTAAATGACTTGATAGAGTGATGATCAATCAGGTTTTTCTTGGTCATTATGGAAATATGGAGCTGGAGCATCTTACAAGAACAGGGTCTGACCATGCACCCATGTTGCTGAGTTGTGGGGATCAGACTACTAATATCAAGAGGTCTTTCAGATTTTTGAAATTCTGGACAGAAAAAGCTGATTTCAAAGATGTTGTGAGATATAAGTGGGTTGTTGATGAGTTCATTGATGTTTTTATTAGCTTGAAACAGAAGATGAAGAGGACTAAAATTACATTGTCTACATGGAGCAGGGTGAGATTTTGAGATATTTTTAAGCAAGTGGTAATAAGGGAAGATATTGTTAGAATTAAAGAAGGTCTTTTTGAAGAACTACCAACTGCTGAAAACAGAGCTATTTTTCAACAGGCACAGGCTGAGTTAAAATAGTATTTAAACTATGAAGAGGAATTTTGGAGATAGAAATCTGGTGTTAAATGGTTTACAGAAGTAGTAAAAAATACAAGATTTTTTCATAATCTTGTGAACGGGAGAAGAAAGAGATTACAAGTCAAAAGAATCTTAAAAGAGATGGTGTCTGGACTGATGATGCTGAAGAGGTTGCTATTGAGGTTGTTGCCTTCTTCCAAGATCAATTTACTGATGTTGAGAATAAAACAGAGCTTTCTTTGATTGAGCATATTCCCACACTGGTTACTGATGAAGACAACGCTATGTTAAATGATAGTCCTACAGTGGAGGAGATCAAGAAGGTGATTTTTTAACTTAATAGTGATAGTGCTAGTGGACCCGATGGTTTTACTGGGGACTTCTATCAAGTCTGTTGGAATATCGTAGGAAGGGATGTCGTCAATGTGGTGGAGGCTTTCTTTAATGATTCCACTCTTCCCAAATCTATTACTCATACTAATTTGGTCTTATTGCCTAATAAAAAAGTTATTCAATCATTTTCTTATATGAGACCTATTAGTTTATGTAATTTTCTGAACAAAGTTATCTCTAGAGTGATTCATGATAGATTGGAAAAACTACTCCCAAGACTGATCTCTCCTAATCAGTCTGGTTTTGTAAAGGGAAGGAGCATCACAGAGAATGTCCTCTTAGCTCAAGAAATTATTGCAGATATCATATTAAGAGGTAGACCAGCTAATGTTGTGATTAAGCTTGACATGTCCAAGGCTTATGATAGAGTGAATTGGAGATTTCTGATCAAAGTTATGGAGAAAATGGGTTTTAACAGTTTTGTTGCAGATAAAGTGTGGAGATTGGGGACAAATAACTGGTATTCAGTCCTCATTAATGGACAAGTTCATGGTTTCTTTCACTCTTCTAGAGGGGTAAAATAGGGAGATCCTCTCTCCCCTACATTATTCATTTTGGCTGTGGAAGTTCTTTCTAGAGCTTTAAACAATTTGTTCCATAATCATGACTTTACAAGATATGGAATACCTAAGTGGAGTGATGATATTAATCATCTTGCATATGAAGAAGATATCGTTATCGTTGTTAGTGTAGAAAGGATTCGCTTGATTTGGTTATGGAAAGACTAGGCTTATATGAAGATCAATCAGGGCAGATGATTAATAAAGAGAAGCGTTGCTTCTATGTGTATAGCAAAACTGCCCATTCTATAGTTCAAACTATTGAGGATTGCACTAGTTTTATTAGGGGAAAGTTTCCATTGGCTTATATTGGTTGTCCTATTGGTCATGCAAGGAAGAGGAAAAGTCATTTTCCCAATATCATGAAGAAAGTTCAAAGCAAAATACAGGCTTGGAAGGGTAAAATTTTATCTTTTGGTGGTAAGTATATGTTGATTAATAATATTTTACAGAGTATTCCCATATACCTCTTATCTGTAATAACACCTCTTAAATGTGTTATTCATGATTTACATAGATTGTTTGCTAAACTTCTATGGAAATCTAAGGAAGAGGGGAGAAGCAAACATTGGATATCATGGTCTGATATTTGTAGGCCTAAGGAGGAAGGTGGGTTGGGCTTTAGATCTCTTTTAATGTATCCAAAGCAATGTTTGCGAAGCTTTGGTGGACTTTCCGGATTAAAAAGTCAATGTGGACTATATACATGTGGAGCAAATATTGTAAGAGACATAAACCTCAATTGGTGGAATGGAATGGAGGTTCTCAGACTTGGAAGTTTATGTTAGCAGCCAGAGATTGTATTGACCAACAAATTTGGTGGGAACCAAAGTGTGGTCATTCCACTGTATGGTTTGATAACTGGACACAATTGGGTGCTCTTTACTATTATTTACCTATTTCTCATTCTAACAATTTTGATTTTGATGAGACAAATCAGTTGATGATTTTGGGACATTGGAATGAATATCTCATGCTCTAATTACTACCAGAAGATGTATGTAAACATGTCCAAAATGCAATTGGAGTAGTAGAGGATACTGACAAATGGGACTCACCAAGATGGATGTGTACTAGCTCTGGAAAATTTATGGTTGGAAATGCATGGGAGGTGTTGAGACAAGGAAATGATGAACAAGAAATTGCTAAGAAGATTTTGGTGAAAGGAGTTCCCTTCAAATTTTCTTTCTTTCTTTGGAGATTGTGGAAAAAATGAATACCCATTGGGGAAGTTCTTATCAAGTTAAGTGTTACTGCTGTAATAGTTCAGATGATGAAACTTTTGAACATCTTTTTGTGACGTGCTCTATGGCTAAGAAGTTGTGGAATACTTTTGCTAATATTGCTGGTGTACAGGGACCTTTTTTGCAGCTTAACGATACTATACATAAGTGGTGGAGTAAGGACTGCTCGTCAAAGCTTAGACCTCTCTTCAAGGTTGTCCTGTTATTTATCACTTGGCAAATCTAGAAAAGGAGAAATATAATTTCTCATGGAGGTAATATGTCATTTTATGGTATGGTTATGGAGGTCAACATAAATTTATATCATCTAGCTACTTTTATCTATCCTTGGTTGAAAAACATTCCTAATACTTGGCATCTGATGGTTCCTTTTTTTACTGAATATGCACCCCTTATTGATTGTAAGATGGTGTACTGGATATTGCCTAGATTAGAGTCCTACAAGTGTAACTCGGATGGTGCAGTAAAAGGAGTTGGTGGCCCCAGTGTTGGGGCCTTTTGTATTAGAAATGATGAATGAAATTTGATACATGCTGAGTCTTTTGATTTGGGAATAACTTCAGTTCTAATGTCTGAGGCAATGGCTTTGCGAAAAGGACTGGAGTACTGTATAATGCATCAATACTTACCAGTAATATTGGAGACTGACTCATTAATGCTCCAAAAGATTCTGAATTGAATTTGGGAGGTTCCTTGAAGTAGTCAGGTTGAGGTGAAAATGATCAATTATCTGAGAATTAATGTTGATGCAAGAGTGGACCACATCCTTAGGGAAGGCAACACTTTTGCAGATTATTTAGCTAACCAATTTTTTCTTTTTGCAGGTACAACATATATCATTTATTAAGATTTCCAAGAGTTACCACCAGAAGGGAAAGCAATATTACACCTAGATAAAACACAAACTCCTAATCTTAGAATTAGAAACATCCAAAACAGGGGTTTCAATACACAAACATAATTGAGACAAACAAGAACAACCAGACATGGATGAAAAAGAAATATCAAAAGACGATGGTAGTACATGCATACTTGCATAAGTGGATGTAATTGCAATATACTGTTTATGCGAAGATGGAACTCATATGTGGCCTCTTTATGCAGTGGTATCAGCCTCTTTGGGGCTCAACCTGCAAATAAGGTCATGGATGAATTAAATCGAAGTATAACAGAGCACAAAGATGAAAGAGGAGAAAACATTGTTCATTCAACTTCATTTTGTGGTTTAGATCAGATCAATCCGAGTTGAAGAAGTCTTCAAAGGACCTAATTTCATGGCACTTGTGAGAGTTTTTGAGTGTCTTCAGTGAAATTTGTCCAAATTCGGATCCATTTCAATCTATGTCTATGTATTGGAGGCATTTGAACTATCTTCTATCCTCTTCTCACTACTACCTTCATCAGAGAGGTTGATTTCTCTAACCATGGAGCAGATTGGAGTCATCCAAGTAATTGCAAACTTGAGAATCAGAAAAATGCAAAACAGAAAATATGGCTACAGTGATAATGATACTAATGCACAAAACGGCAAGCAACAATAGTATTTCAGGTGAAAGCACAAAGAAAAGGAAAGCATATTGGGTTTATCAAGTATATAAATCTAAACATCAGTGAAGTAGTGTACTTAAAGGAACGATCTTTAGTAAAATTAATAAGAATTACATGTCCTATGCAGTTGTGTTAGTTAGGGTTTCTGATTCAATCTGCAGGAAAGGGTAAAACTTAGAAATAGAGCTCAAGGATAGTTTACAACATCAAAAGCGAGTTAGGGAGTAGATCGATTCTTACCTAAGTTGTTCGTGTTGTGTGGATTCAGTGGGATGGAAACGAACCAAACGCAGCTGGTTGCAGCAGGTGATGACTCGATTTCACTCCAAGGCAACACCTCATCTTCATCCTCCATGGAAGCTCAAGCTTGAAGACGATCTACTCTTTTTTCCTTTCTTTAGTTGTTTATTTCTGTATTTTGTTTTTGGACAGAGTAGTTTGTTTTTGGACCAAATCATGTGATGATCTGGTTGTTCCTTTTTAGTTTCTAATAAATGGTCCCTAAGACCCGCTTTGATTTAAAAAGAGAGAGAGAGAGAGAGAGGTACATACTACTGGTGTATCTAGGTGAAGATTGTATTCCCCCAAGCCCAAGCATGTTAATTATTTTCCTTTTTTGTAGAAGATGTCACCAAAATTAGACTTACTCCAATTTGTAGCTTCATTTTCAAAGACCTTTAGGGTGGCAAGAGTTTTCCTTTTTTTACCCAAACTCTTTCAACTACTTTTTTGTAGTCAGGATGGGACGTACACATAGTTTCAAAATTTAAGAATCTATTTTTAGTGTTGCTTGGATTTGTAAAGAGGGATATTAGTAGGGGACAGTGGTCAGAGTGGGTCCTAGGTAGGTGGTGTACCTGTGCGTCGTAGTACTTTTGTAACCACTCATTATTGGCTAAGAATCTATCAAGTCTTTCATAAACTAGGGATACTTTATTTTTAAATCTTTTGTTTAGCCACATATCTTTTCTACCCTTGAAACACATATCTATGAGCTGACAGTAGTTTATTGAATCTAGAAAGTCCTTAACATGTGAGTAATTTATGGGGTTCCCCCTTTTTTCTTGAGTTGGTAAAGAGTTCGTTAAAATCACCCCCGATAAGCCACTTTCCAGAATAGTTATTTTTAATGTTTTTAAAATTCTCCCATAGAATTCTACGATTATTTCTAACAGTCTAGCATAGATTGTAATACCTCAGATTCGAGAAGATGAAAAAAATGCAGCTATCTCGGATTTGGTGTCTGGACCAACGGAAGCCACCGATAAACCGTGTGTCAGATCACGGACGGTAGGTGGGGTCCCATCATTGGGTTCCAGACTTAGGGGTCTCTAATCCCACCCACGGCCGATTAGTACGGTTCATGGTTGGACCTACGGACCGTAGGTCTGGCCGTAGGTGAGGGTCAATAGCTATTTAGAGCAAAATGGTTTTTAGGTCAACTTCAAACAGTCATATATTTTAACACAAAATGAATTAGGTGGCTCATAACCAATCAAATTAATGATAATTGAATTATCTTTCCAACGTCATTGGTTTGCAAAAATCGAAGCTCGGAGTAAAAAGTTATGCTTGTTTTAGTGAAGCCTTATAAAGAAGACCTCGAACCATGACTAAATTGACGGAAAGTGGTTCAAACGACGGCCCGTCCGTCCCCTCGTGAGTGGTATTTTGTTAGCTTTAAGTCAGGGTCGTTGTTGTCTTTTCCCCTATGTTTTGGGCACTTAAACTACGTCGTTTGATGCCTAAAATACATTGTTTTACTCGATTTAAGTCTAATAATCTAGTCAGACATAACCTGAACCCTCATTCTCAAAAAATATCATCCAAGTTAGAACGAAAAGATGAGAAAGGAGCGCCAATTTCTTTCAAGAACAAGCAGTAGTGTTCTTCAAAGTTCAACCCCAAAATCCAAAGGATTTCTTCGTAGATTTCGTCACCAGGTATGTGAGATTTCACTAGTGAGTTTCTTTCATCCACTAGATCCCTAGAATTCAGTCAATTCCTTGATTATTCATAGCTTGTTTAGACCTAGGGTTTATAAATCCTTGGAGATTCATGGTGATTTTTGTTGTTGTGGTATCCTTAGTCGAAATAGTATGTTTTCTTGGAAACTTTGCATAATTCCTTGTATAAAACTCAGAACCCTAATTTGTGTAAATTCTCTTAGTTCATGAATTATACTTGTTAGGTCAGTTAGACAGAAAGTCATGCTTCAAATTTCGAATATCACATTCTCAGTATATAAATGTTGCATTCTCAGTTAGAATGTCAGTATTTTGAACTAATTAGTATTCAGTGCATTTTAGCTTCATGAATATTCAGCTGGGAGTAGACTTAGCACTGAGTTGGACTAGGGTTTAACGTACCCTCAAAGTCCCAAAACTACGTGCCCGCATAGATTTATAAGTGCCCTCTGTTGGGCATCAATTTTAGTGATCACGCCACAGTCATGCCTCTATAACCCCAGCAAGGTATATTGGGTCCTCTCGATGGGGCGTATACATCGGACTCCACGTTTAGCTCACGTGGTTTATGTCGGTTAATAGTAACTCCCACAGTTAGACTCTTAGTGCATTGACCAAGTTTTCGACATTTACATCAATATACAGTTCAGCATGTTACCTTCATGATTAGTACTTGGTAATTGCATTCAGTTCAATTTTCAGTTATACTTCAATACATATCTATATCCGATTATATCATTGCTCATCTATGCATTGTTCAGCTTATATATTTTGTTCAGTTTAGCATATCTACTCAGTACATTCCAAGTCATGATGCATACTTTGCGCTACATCAAATGATGTAGGTTCAGACACTCAGCATCCAGATCACGCTTAGATCGATTCTCGATTCAACTTCAGCAGCTTCAGTGGTGAGTCCTCATACTTCGAGGACAATAGACATGATTTTTATTTTAGTTTTTATTTCCATTTCTCAGTTTTGTTAGAGTTAGCTGGGGGCATGTCCCAACAACTCAATTTAGTAGAGGCTTTTCAGATATAGTAGTTGATTCAGGTTGAGTTGTTAAGTGGTTGTTTCAATTATCACTAAAGTCCTATTATTTTATATATTCAGACTAGTTGAGTTTTTCCCCATTTCAAATATCCACTTTTTATAGTTTCTACATATATGCCAGACTCAGGGTTAGCTTGGGGTCACTTCTGATCATAGGTCCCGTTTTACATCTAGGGGGTAGCTTCGGGGCCTGAAAAACTTGGTATCAGAGCTAGATTCAAGAGTCCTAAGGTGTCTGAAAGCCGCACTAAGTAGAGTCCTTTTCATGAGAGTAAAGCGTGCCACACCTATGAGGGGGAGGCTACAAAGTATTTTAAGAAAAACTTTACTTTCTTAGTTATTCTTATCATGTGTGAGGTATGATTAAAATTCTCCTTTTTAATCTGTCGTGATGCGTTTCAGATCATGCCTCCTCGTAGAGCTAAAAAAAGAGAATGCTAATACACGCAATGCTAATGCAATTCCTCCAGTCCCAAACCATGAGGTTAAGAATGCAGAATTTCGGAATGGGATCCAGCTCTTGGCTCAAAGTGTAGCCAATCAGAACAATTAGCAGGCCACAGTTCCCGTAAACACTAATAGTGGATCAGATGCAGCTAGGGTTCGAGACTTTGTTCGTATGAATCTGCCAGAATTTCTAGGGTCAAAGGTTGGTGAAGACCCACAAAACTTCATTAATGAGGTTAAGAAGATTCTTGGAGTAATGTAAGTGACTAGTACTGAGAGTGTTGAGTTAGCATCCTATCAACTCAAGGATGTAGCTCATATTTGGTTCACGCAGTGGAAGGAAAACATGGGTGAGAATGCAGCTCATATGACATATGACTATTTTATCGGAGCTTTTCTGGACACGTTCTTCCCGGGAGAGTTAAGAGAGGCTAAGGCTCAGGAGTTTATGAACTTGAAACAGTGCTCAATGTTAGTCCAAGAATACGGACTGAATTTCACTTAGCTCTTCAAATGTGCTCCACATATGGTTGCTGATTTGAGGGCACAAATGAGCAAGTTCTTCTTTGGAGTATCCAATTTAGTAAAGACCAAGTGTAGGAATGCTATGTTTTTAGGGGATATGGATATCTCTAGACTCATGACTCATGCTCAGTAGGTTGAGGGAGATAAGCTTAGGGAAATGGATAAGGACAACAAGAAGGCTAGAACCAGGAATTATGAATACTTTCAGTAGAGATCCAGTGGTGGAAATCGCTCACAATTTCAGCAGAAGTCTAATGCCCCATCACATTCATCAGCTAGCGCTCTATCCCCCAGGTTTGGACAGGATCAGAAATGTAGGGCATCAGGTTGTAAGTCACAGGGGAATGCTTTAGGTAACCGAACTTTTCCAACTTGTCCAAAGTGTGGTAAGAATCATCTGGGAGAGTGTCTTGCTGGCAAAGAGGGGTGCTTTAGGTGTGGTTAGTCTGGTCAGAGGTTGAAGGATTTCCCTTCTACCAGGGAAGTACAAGGAGATAACAAGATTCAGTCTACTACGTCAGCAGCTCTAGTGGGTCACCCCACCCAGTAGGGTGCCTCGTCTGGTTCAGGTGGTGGTCAGCGCCAAAACAAGTTGTATGCTCTTTCATCTCGTTAGGACAAAGAAGATTCTCCCGATGTGGTCACTGGTACGTTGAGAGTATTTCATTTAGTTGTTTATGCATTTATTAGATCCAGAGGCTACACTTTCTTTTGTAACTCCCTATATAGAAGTAAAATTTGGAGTCAATCCAAAAACTCTCTTAGAACCCTTTTCAGTCTCTACTCAAGTTGGTGACCCAGTTATAGTTAGATGGGTATACAGAAATTACCATATCACAGTTTCTCAGAAAGTCACCTTAGCAGACTTTCTAGAGTTAGAAATGGTAGATTTAGATGTCATTCTAGGCATGGATTGGCTACATTCTTGTCATGCTTAAGTCGATTGCAGAACTAAGATCGTTTGGTTTCAGTTTCCAAACGAGTAGTCTTAGAGTGTAAGTAGCTCAGTGCCTATAGGTCGATTTATCCCCTACCTTAAGGCCAGGAAGATGATTTCAAAAGGGTATATCTATCATCTTCTTCGGGTTAAGGATTCAAACTCCAAAACCCCAACTCTTAAGTTATCCCAGTAGTAAATGAGTTTCCAGAAGTGTTCCCAAAAGATCTTCCCGGAGTTCCTACCGAAAGGGAAATTGACTCCGAAATAGATCTCCTTCCAGATACCCAGCCCATTTTGATTCCTCCTTACAAAATGGCTCCAGACAAGCTTAAGTAATTGAAAGAACAATTGACAGACCTTCTAGCTAAGAGTTTCGTCAGACCCAGTATCCCTCCATAGGGTGCTCCAGTGTTGTTCGCATGAAAGAAAATGGTTCTCTCAGGATGTGCATTAACTGTCGTCAGTTGAACAAAGTCACAATCAAGAATAAGTATCCCATCCCCAGGATTGATGACTTGACCAACTTCAAGGTGCTGGTTGATTTTCTAAGATAGACCTCAAATCTAGCTATCATAAGCTCAAAGTCAGAAATAATGGCATCCTGAAGACATCCTTCAAGACTCGGTATGGTCACTATGAATTTGTAGTTATGTCTTTTGGACTAACAAATTCCCCGGCAACTTTCATGGATTTAATGAATAGGGTGCTCAAACAGTATTTGGACTTGTTCGTCATCGTCTTTATTGATGATATCCTCATTTATTCTCGAAGTGATGAAGAGCATGTGACTCACCTGAGAGTTATTCTATAAACTCTTAAAGATCGCTAGATATTTGATAAGTTCAGCAAATGTGAATTTTTGATATAGTATGTCGCTTTCCTTGGTCATGTGGTATCCAGCGAAGGGATACGAGTGGATTCTCAGAAAATTGAGGTAGTACAACACTTGCCCAGACCCACCTTTCTAATAGATATCAGAATTTTCTTGGGTTTGGCCAGTTATTACAGGAGATTTATTGAAGGATTTTCATTCATAGCTTCCCCATTGACCAAGTGTTAGATGAGTGTCAGAAATGCTTCTCAGAACTAAATACTAGGTTGACTACAACTCCTATCTTGACTCTACTAGATGGTTCAGACGGTTATGTGATTTATTGTGATGCATCCAGGGTCGGCCTATATTGTGTGTTGATGCAGCGATGTAAGGTTATAGCTTCTAGACAGCTTAAGGTCCACAAGAAGAATTACCCAACTCATGACCTCAAACTCGTAGCCGAAGTATTTTCCCTTAAGATTTGAAGACACTACGTGTATAGTGTTCATGTTGATGTGTTCACAGATCATAAGAGCCTCAAGTATGTATTCACCTAGAAAGAGTTGAATCTTCGTCATAGGAGATGGCTTGAATTCCTCAAAGACTATGACATGAATGTTCTTTACCATTCGGGTAAGGCAAATGTAGTGGTTGATGCTCTCAGCAAACTCTCTATAGGTAGTGTAGCACATTTTGAGGAAGAAATGAAAGAGTTAGCCAAAGATGTTCACCGGCTTGCTTGCTTAGGAGTTTGTCTTACAAACACATTAGATGGTGGTGTGATAGTTCAGAGTGGATCAAAATCTTAATTTGTAACGGAGGTTAAGGAAAAATGGGAAAGAGTTAGCCAAAGATGTTCACCGGCTTGCTTGCTTAGGAGTTTGTCTTACAGACACATTAGATGGTGGTGTGATAGTTCAGAGTGGGTCAAAATCTTAATTTGTAACGGAGGTTAAGGAAAAATGGGACAATGATCATATATTACTTCAGTTGAAATATGCAGTTCATCATGAGAAAGTTGAGGTTTTCTCCCAAGGGGGAGATGGTGTGCTTCGTTACGAGGGTCACTTGTGTGTTCCTAATGTGGGTGAGTTGAGGAATCATATCCTTACAGAAGCTCATAACTCCAGGTATTTCATTCATCCAGGTGCCACTAAGATGTACCGTGATCTATGGGAAGTCTTTTGGTGGAACGGCATGAAGAGGGACATAACAGACTTTGTGGCTAAGTGTCCTAACTTTCAACAGGTTGCGGTAGAACATCAGAAACCAGGAGATATGACTCAAGAGATTAACATTCCTACATGGAAGTGGGAAGTGATAAACATGGACCTCATTACGGGTTTACCTCCTATTCACAGAGAGCATGACTCCATTTGGGTGATAATGGACAGAGTCACAAAGTCCGCTCACTTCTTGGCTGTCAAGACTACAGATTCAACGGAGAACTATGACAAATCTACATCAATGAGATAGTCAGGTTTCATGGGGTTCCTTTGTCTATCATCTCAGATAGAGATCCTCAGTTTACATCTCATTTTTGGAAATTATTTCAGCAAGGTCTTGGTACTCAGGTAAATCTCAGTACAACATTTCATCCACAAGAGGATGGTCAGGCAGAGCGTACTATCAGACCCTAAAGGACATGTTGAGAGCTTGCGTGATCAATTTCAAGGGTAGTTGAGATGATCACCTACATCTCATAGAGTTCACCTATAATAATATATTTCATTCCAGTATTCAGATAGCCCCGTATGAGGCACTATATGGGCATAAATGTAGGTCCCCGATTGGTTGGTTTGAAGTAGGTTAAGCAGCCTTGATTGGGTCAGATTCAGTTCATGAGGCTATGTAGAAAGTTCATCTCATTAGAGATAGACTAAAGACAACTCAGAGTCGTGTCCTATGTAGATGTGAGGAAAATAAACTTAGAGTTTGAAATGAATGATTGTGTTTTCCTAAAGATGTCACCTATGAAGGGGGTGATGAGATTTGGCAAGAAAGAGAAGCTCAGTCCTAGTTATGTAGGTCCTTACAAAATCCTGAAAAAGGTTGGTAATGTGGCTTATGAGTTAGAGTTTCCAGCAGAACTAGCAGCGGTTCATCCATTCTTTCACATTTCCTTGTTAAAGAAGTGTGTAGATTATTCGACATTGATAGTACCATTAAAGAGGGTGGCTGGGAAGGATAGTCTCACTTACGAAGAGGTGCCAGTTGAAATTCTTGACCGTCAGGTTCATAGGTTGAGAAATAAGAATGTCGCTTCAGTGAAGGTTTTGTGGAGGAGTTAGTTCGTAGAGGGAGCTACTTAGGAAGCGGAAGCAGCCATCATGGCCAAGTATCCTCACCTCTTTCCTTCAGATTCCATTTCAGCTAGAGGTATTAGTTCCTCTTCAATCTCTCAGTTTACTTTAGTGTAATTCAGCCTCAGTATCTTGTTCCCTTAGTTATCCTTGCATTTCAGCCTCTTTGCATGTTCATGGAATTCAGTTCAGTCAGATATCAATTTATAGTACTTAGTAGTAGGGATTGCAGCTCCTTCCCTCCATACTCAACTTGTTTAGTCTTCATTCAAGAATGAGTGTTCCCAAGGGGGAGATATTGTAACACCTCGGATTCGAGAAGATGAAAAAAATATGCTTTCTAGGATCTGGTGTCAAGACCAATGAAATCCACCGACGGACCGTGTGTTAGATCACGGATCGTATGTGGGGTCCCGTCGTTAGGTTCCAGAATTAGGGTCTCTGATCCTACCCACAGACGACCAGTACGGTCCGTGGTTGGACCTACAGACCATAAGTCTGGCCGTAAGTGAGGGTCAATAGCTATTTAGAACAAAATGTCTTTTGGGTCAACTTCAACCGGTCATATCTTTTAGTACAAAATGAATTAGGTGCCCTATGACCCATCAAATTAAATATAATTGAATCGTCTTTCCAAACACACGATTTTTCTAAAATCCAAGCTCAGAGTAAAAATTTATGCTTGTTTTAGTGAAGCCCTATTGGGCAGACCTTGAACCACGACCCAGTTGACAGGCAGTGGTTCAAATGACGGCCCATCAGTCCCATCGTGAGTGGTACTTCGTCAACTTTAAGTCAGGGTTGTTTTTGTCTTTTCCGCTATGCTTTGGGCACTTAAACTATGTTGTTTGATGCCTAAACTATGTTGTTTTACTCAGTCTAAGCCTAATAATCTAGTAAGACATACCCATAACCCTTATTCTCCAAAAAAATCATCCAAATTAGAACGAAAAGAAGAGAAAGAGGTGTCAGTTTCTTTCAAAAACAAGCACTAGTGTTTTTCAAAGTTCAGCTCTGAAATCCAAACTACGTAGATTTCTTCACCGCGTATGTGAGATTTAACTAGTGGGTTTCTTTCATCCACTAGGTCCCTAGAATTCACTCAGTTCGTTGATTCTTTATAGCTTGTTTAGCCCTAGGGTTTATAAATCTTTGGAGATTCATCATGATTTTTGTTGTTGTAGTATCCTTAGTCGAAATAGTATGTTTTCTTGGAAACTTTGCATAATTCCTTGTATAAAACTCAGAAACCTAGTTTGTGTAAATTCTCTTAGTTCATGAATTATACTTGATAGGTCAGTTAGAAAAAAAGTCATGCTTCAAATTTCGAATGTCACATTCTCAGTACATTTAGTTAGCATGTCAGTACTGTGAGATACTCCGTATTTAGTGCATTTTAGCTTCAAGAATATTCACTTGGGAGTAGACTTAGCACCGAGTTGGACTAGGTTTCAGCGTACCCTCAACGTCCCAAAACTAAGTGCCTGAATAGGGTTATAAGTCCCCTCTATTAGGCATCATGTTTAGTGATCACGCCACAGTAATGCCTCTATACCTCCTGGAAAATACATTGGGTCCTCTTGATGGGGCGTATACATCGGACTCCATATTTAGCTCACATGATTTATGTCGGTTAATAGTTGCTTCAACAGTTAGACTCTTGGTGCATTGACCAGGTTTTCAGCATTTACATCAATATACAGTTCAACATGTTACCTTCATGATTAGTACTTGGTCATTGCATTCAGTTCAATTTTTAGTTATACTTTAGTACATATCTATATTCTTGTTCAGATTATATCATTGCTCAGTTATGCATTGTTCAACTTATATATTTTGTTCAGCTTAACATATTTATATCCTGCATGTTCAGTACATTCCAAGTACTAACGCATACTTTGTGTTACATCATTTCATGATGTAGGTTCAAGAACTCAACATCCAAATCACGCTTAGACCGATTCTCGATTCGACTTCAGTGGTGAGACTTCATACTTCGAGGACAATAGACATGCTTTTTATTTTAGTCTTCATTTCCCATTTTCAGTTTTATTAGAGTTAGATGGGGACATGTCCCATCAACTCAATTTAGTAGAGGCTTTTCAGACATAGTAGTACATTCATCTTGAGTTGTTATGTGATTGTTTCAGTTATCACTAAACTCCTATTGTTTTATATATATTCAGACTAGTTGGGTTTTTTCCCATTTCATATATCCATTGTTTTTAGTTTTATGCAACGACATCTAGGGGGTAGCCTCTGGGCGTGTCATAGATACAACTAAATAACCAAGTAGTGTTTGAGGAGTGTATCTTAACCATTGCATGCACTTCTTGATTAGTTGTGGCAATCTCGTCATACTTCAGAAAGTTCTTATCCTAGAGTACTACAATGCCTCATGAGTTCCCATTAGCTAGGACTTCTATCAATTTATTGAATGGAAAACTTTCGAGGAGTATTTCTTGACTTTGCATTTTAGTCTCCAATAAAGCAACAAGTGGTGGTTTGTGCCAATCAAGCGTGATCTGAAATTTCTCCTACAGTTGGCTCTGTTACACCCTCTACAATTCCATATCATTATATTCAACGCTCTGTTTATGTTTCGAGGTACTATCAATAGGAGATTCCTCCTGGACTCTACCTATATTACTTGATTCCTCAGTAATGTGTTCATTATCAGTATGCAGATCCCTGCCTGAGGGTTTATCGGGGGTCTTATGTCTAGCAAGATTTTTAGAAAATTCAGGTTGCAAATAAGGATGAAATTTTTTCGTACTGAGCTTTGTAAATCATTATTTTTATTTCTCTTTAGTACTGTCATTTTTTGTCCTAGTTTATCTCATTAGTTTTATTGTTTCATCTATTTCCACTATGTTCGTAGTAAGAGGGCGATATGGTGGTAGGGGCGTGAGTGACACGGTACCTTGGAGGGAGACGATATGTCATCTGGCACCTGGTTTGAGCTATCTATAGATCATGTTGATACCATCACTGGAAGTGGAACCCCCTACTGGTATGCCTGTAGTGGGTTATAAAGGAGGTCCCCCATTTGGTTTGGTAAAGGAGATAGAAAGAAAGTCATCTCCTTTAGGTTGTATTGCTCTAGTGGGTGCAATAACAGTGCCTCCCTAGTGGGTATGTGGTAGAAAGGGATATGTGGGAATGGGTAGTTCATCTGAATGTTGAGCATAATAGCTAGCCACACCTAGTTGTTGCATGCTTCCATTACCAGGCGTATTCCCTCTTATACGACTTGGGCGATGAAGGATGGGTTTTGTACTACTATCGTAACCTCCCTTCCCTCCATCATCACTCTCAAGGAGAGTGAGCGTCCCTGGAGGCTCATCTCCAGCCACGACATAGGTGTAGCATTTGGAGGTGGAGTTGGAGTGGCGTATAATTGGGTCTGGGTTGTTTGTGTCGTGGAGTTTTGGTTGGGGTTGTCTGGGTTCTCCATAGTAGGGATGGTTGTTTGATAGTGAGCTTGGAGTAGTTGTAGCCTTTCTCTTTGGCGTCTTGCTTGGGAACTGAGGGGTGAGTGAGGTATCCTTTACTACTTTTGGTAAGTTTATAGATATAGAGTTAGTAGGAATAATAGTATTATTTTGAGGTTGATATTTTTGGCTTTTAACACTAGTACTAGGGATAGTATAAGCATTTTTTTATTTTAAAGTATTTGTATTAGATAAGTCGATGAAGAGGGCAGTTCCTAGGGTTTGGGGCTGGATGGACATCCATCATTTCACTAATAGTTGTAAGAACAACTGGAAGATGATGTGGCACTGAGTGCAGCCACGTGGGATGGCTGAAGTGGAGTTGAAAAGTACTTGGCTGAGGGGTCCTTGGGATTGGGTAGCTTATCTTGGGTGTATCCTATATTTTGGTATGTAGGGGGTATTGTAGGGTCTTTTGGTAATTTCTAGGGATAGTGTCACTATTTAGGGGACTCTAGATTCTAGGGGATGGAGTATAGGTCCCTAGAGTTGCTGAAGAGGCGTTAACCACCTTTTTTTAGGAAACTCAATGTTTGTACTAGTGCTTGCTTTGCAAGTATTATTATTTGGTTTACTGTAATTAGTTATTTTATTTTTAGTTTTTATACTTGTGTTACCCTTAGTAATTGTGTCTTTAATATTAATATTATTTGTGGATTTGGTAATAATATTAGTAGAGTTGTCGACCTTACTATAGCTAATATTAATTTTACTATTATTTTTATTAAGTATTTCTTCTCCATTCGACATCACTGCTAACGTAATCACTCGATGTAGGAGGATGTGTGGGGGCCTACTCATTTATTGTTGGAACTGGTGTACTTATCAGATTCCCTCTTTGTTAAGAGTGTTTTCCTAATTTGTTAGCTAATGTATTCCCTTGATTTATGTGTTGCTGCTTTGATTTATATTCAAAGAGTTGTGAGTCAAGATACTTACCTGATTTGGCTTCGAAAATCTTTACGTTTATACCCGACATATTGTGTTTAGCTGGGCTTTATACTCCTTTCATTTACGTGATAGATTTTTTTTGTGCTTTGCTTGTTTTTTTTTTTTTTTTACCGATTGCCACTGCGTTTCCTTTTCCTTGGTTTCATCTGCTGCCTTTATCTCTCTCGTATGTATCCTAGTCTATGTGTGTGTTGTTCATGAGCTGATTGATTTTGGGTTGGTTGTTGGGCATGATAGTTGTGTATGACCCACGCAGCCACACTGCATACATAATATGCCCTCTCATTCATAAGTGATACCCTATTTCAGTTTACCTATGTTGATGTGCCTCTTCACCGGAGTGCCAATCGGGACTTCGACACAGATTCTTGCATAACGCCATCGGAGTGTGGACGATGTGCTTATGTCTTTTTTTACTAGCTGCCCCATTTTGTTGCCAATTGTTGCTAAAATTTTAAGAGCATAGTACTCTGTCGGCAGCTCTAGTAGTCTTAACCATATGGTTGAATAGGTTTCCTTTGCTATAGAGGCTACGAAATTAGGCTGCCAGCGTTTGATAGACAGGAAAAAGACATTGATGAACCAAGGTCCATTGTGAAGAGCTTTGTTCATGTTTTCCTCTTTTAAGAATTTGACTGTGTAATAGTCATACCCTAGGTCTATTAGGAGTATATCTTCGCTTACTTTCCATAGCATTGTTAGCCTACTTTTAAAGTACATATGTGTCATTTTCTTTCCCATAAGTTTAATTATTACTGAATAGGACCAGGGTTCGTAAATTCTCATCATTTCCTCGTTGGATAGGTGGATATTATCATCATCCTTCATACTCCAGTGTTTGTCTTTGTTCCCATATGAGATTTGGCTATTTTTATCTTTAAGTATTTCTTTGTCCACTAACATGGCCTCTAGTTTGTTGGTGCGTATTAATTCTATTGGACTTGTTTGTTGGTAAGGACTTTGGAAGAGCCACTGTAATTTTTCCTAAGGGAACTAAACTCATCATAAAGAATGCTATGTTTTCTCCCAAATCTTGGAGAAACTTGTCGAATTTTAAAGATATCCGTGAAAATGGTTATCATATCCAATCAATTGATGAAATAAATCATGATTATCTTGGTATAACCAAGAATGTCTCTGGCAGACATGTGTTATAGACAAGTTCCCTGCTTTATCTTATGGCTTGTATTAGGTAAGAATTAGTGCAATTGAGGCACATTCTATAGTAAATAAGAAATCTACTAATTCCAATACTTTTGTACTTTGGCATGATGCTCTGGGACATCCTAGGTCAATAATGATGAGACGGATTATAAAAAATTCAAATGGACATCAATTAAAGGACCTAAAAAATCTTTTAAATGGTGAATTTTCTTGTATTGCTTGTTATCCAGGCAAGTTAATTGTGAGACCATCACCAATGAAAGTTGAGATTGAGTCCCCTACATTCTTGGAACGTATACATGGAGATATTTGTGGACCTATTCACCCACCTAGTGGGTCGTTTAGATACTTTATGGTCCTAATAGATGTTTCTTCTAGATGGTTTCATGTGCCTATTGTCATCTCATAACTTGGTATTTTGAAAATTGTTGGCACAAATAGTAAGATTAAGGGCACAGTTTTTTAATAATCAGATTAAGTCTATTCGTCTTGATAATGCTGCAAAGTTTTTGTCCCAATCATTTAATGATTATTGTCTATTAATTGGGATAAGATTTGAACACCCTGTTGCTCATGTTCATACTCAGAATGGCTCCATGAAGTCATTAATTAAACGTCTGCAGTTAATAGCAAGATCATTGCTTATGAAAATAGGTTGCCCACTTCTGTGTGGGATTGCAATTTTGCATGTTGCAACACTTATTCGTCTCAGACCGACAAATTATCATAAGTTTTCTCCAATGCAATTGGTTATAGGTGAAGAACCTAATATATCACATCTAAGAATTTTTGGATGTGATGTACATGTGCTTGTGGCACCACCAAACCACACTAAGATAGTCCCTTAGAAAAGGTCAGGAATATATGATGGGTTTGAATCACCCTCCATTATTCCTTATATTGAACCTTTAACAGGAGACATATTTACTGCTCGATTTGCAGATTGTCAGTTTGATGAAACAATTTTTCCAAAATAGGAGGAAAAAATAGTGAAATAAAAAGAGAAATTTTGTGAATTTTTTTTTCATTGTCTCATATTGATCCATGTTCTTCTATTTGTGAGCAAGAAGTACAAAAGATTATTCATCTGCAAAAAAATTACAAATCAAATGCAAGATGCATTTACAAATTTGAAAAGGATTACTAAATCACATATTCCTACCGAGAATGTCCGTATTCGAATTGATATCCCTATAGGACCATTCACTTGTGTAATAGCTAATGAGTCAAAAGCACGCCTAAAGCGTGGTAGACCATTGGGTTTCGAAGGATCAAAATCTAAGAAAAAGAAAAATTTAATGCCAAGATGACACTATGAAATACTCCCATATGGAACTTCAAAATTTGAATAATTTTGATATCCATGAAGGAATCAATCAACTTGAAACTCAAGGATATAATGAACCATCCATAAATTTAAGAGATATTTAAACTAATCTGAATCGATCAGAAATAGTGGTTGATTATGTCTTTACATATAATGTTGCAACAAAAATCATGCAAGATAGTGAGGATCTTGAATCTCAATCAATAGTAGAATGTCAACAAAGAAATGATTGGCCGAAATGGAAAGAAGCAAATCAATCAGAGTTGAACTCACTTGTCAAGCTTGAAGTTTTTGGACCTATAATTCAAACACTTAATGATATCAAACCTGGTGGATGTAAATGGGTTTTTGTGAGAAAAAGAAATGATAAAAATGAAATACAAAGGTATAAATCACGTCTTGTGGTACAAGGATTTTCACAAAAGCCAGGTGTCGATTATGAAGAGACATACTCACATGTTATGGATGCAATAACACAACGCTATTTCATTAGTTTCACCGTCCATGAGAGACTTGAAATACATTTGATGGATGTGGTTACAACCTATTTTTATGGATCACTTGATAATGATATATACATGAAAATCATGAAGGATTTACGATGCCTAAAGCATGTTGTTCAAAATCTCAAAAACTGTATTCAATTAAATTGCAAAGATCATTGTATGGTTTGAAACAATCTGGACGCATGTGGTATAACTGTCTTAGTGAGTATTTATTTAAGCAATGTTATACAAATGATGCAATTTGTCCATGTATTTTTATAAAGAGAACAACATCAAAATTTGATGTACTTGATGTTTATTTTGATGACATAAACCTTCTTGCAACTCCAATAGAACTTCAAAAGGAAATTGATTGGTAGGACAAAATTATGTCTTGGTTTACAAATTGAGCATTTGAAAAATTGTATTTTTATGCATCAATCAACCTACACAGAAAAAGTGTTGAAAAGATTTTGTATGAATGAAGCGCATCCATTAAGTACTCTGATGGTTGTTCATTCACTTGATGTGAATAAGGATCTATTCCGACCTAAATAAAAGAACAAGGAAATCCTTGGTTTTGAAGTACCATATCTAATTAGTGCAAATAGTGCACCAATGTATCTCGCCAATACTACAAGGCCTGATATAGCATTTTCTGTTAATTTGTTAGCAAGATATAGTTCTGCCCCTACTAGGAGATATTGGAATGGGATCAAACACATTTTGTGATATCTTAAAGGGACAATTGATATGGGCTTATTTTATTCTAACAATTGTAGTCCCAATCTTGTTGGTTATGCTTATTTAGGATATTTATCTGACCCACACAAAGATCAATCTCAAATAGGCTATGTGTTTATATGTGGGGTACTGCCATATCTTGGAGATCTACAAAGTAGTCTATTGTAGCCATTTCATCAAGTCATGTTGAGATAATAGTCATTCATAAAGCAAGTAGAAAATGTGTGTGGTTGAGGTCCATGATACATCTAATTCGAGAAAAATGTGGTTTGGGTGTGATAAAATACCCACCACTTTATATGAAGATCATGCAGCATGCATAGCACAACTAAAGGGAGGATTCATAAAAGGAGATATAACAAAGCACATTTCACCAAAGCTTTTTGATACACATGAGCTCCTAAAGAATGGTGATATAAATGTACAACAGGTTTGTTCAAGTGACAATGTGGCTGACCTATTCACCAAGTCTCTACCAACTACAACTTTCAAGAAGATGGTGCACAAGCTTGGAATGCGAAGATTCAAGTCTTTGGATTGATTTTCTCATTAGGGGGAGTTAATACGCGATGTACTCGTTTTTCTTACGAGGTTTTGTCCCACTGAATTTTCGTTGTAAGGTTTTCAATGAGGCATCCTAGATGTGTATTAATAGATATGTGTACTATTTTCCTTCACTAGACTTGTTTTTTTTAGTAAGGTTTTTAACGATGCACATAATTTATGAATTAGACATTCAAGGGGTAGTGTTATAAATATATTGAATGTCTATCTGTTAGAGAATATTTAGGAATCCTATCTTTGGGATCAAGTCAATTTTCCCCTATAAATAGAGGGGTCCTCTTTATTGTAAAATCACCCCTCAAGAGAAATAATAAGTCTCTCTCTTCTCCCTACTTTCTTCATATTATTTTATAGTTTCATAACAATTTTAGTTTAATTAAAAAATTTATAATAGGTATTTAAAAATAATTTCTTTCTATAAATAAATTTAACATTAAAAATGCATTGATACTTGTCTTTTTCGTAATTTGACTCTTAAAAGTACTTTAAAATGATTATACAAACACAGTTTCTTATCAAAACATTTCTCAAATGAATTAACAAACATAATTTTTTTTTTTCAAATGTACTTTTTTGAAAAACTATTTTTTTTAAAAAATACTTCTAAAAATAGGCAGTTTTTAACAGGCCGAACAAGCTCTAAGTTTTTTTATCTTCTTTAAATAGAAATAAATCACTTCTTTGACCCTTTGACCAATACTTGAAAGGTGTTAAGTTTCCTCTCTTAATGATCATTCATTAACTTTCAAAGTAAGCAGTATGACAGTTTTCCTCTTTGTCATAAAGTATTTCAAATTTATATAGTGGATCACTAGGAATGTATTTAGAATCTCCTTAAATTTACTTTTGATTTTTGACTTTTAAGTCAAAAGTTATAAATTAAAAAATCCTAATTTGTGAATTTGAACTTATTTTTATCTTTAACTAAATCTTTAGTACTTATAAAAACTTTTTAAAATTTATCTAAAACACTTAAAAGAAATTAAAAATACTTAAATAAGTTAATTCAAATAGGTTCTTAATCTTGATCAGATGAGAAAGACTTTAAATTATGATCAGAAAAATCACACTACAAATAAGGTCAACTAACTGAAATTTTAATAAATATTAAATAAATAATATATATATATATATATAAAATTCTATAGGTAGGTAATATCAGTAATTAAAACTACAATAAAATATATCATATTGAAAACGAAACATAAATACTTCAAAATCACTATTTGAATTCCAGGTAAACACTAAATAAAGAATAATAATTTAAAATATTATAGTAATAAATGCATACAAGAGGATAATAGGAATTTTGGTTAATTTGTAAAAATAAAAATAAAAAAAGATAAAAGTAAATATATAAATATTGACAAAAGTTATCATTAACAAATTTAGTTACTTCCCTCATCCAATAATAGTTGTTTAGTATACTAAAAATAGTTGTCCAACAATATTTGTCCAATTTAGAAAATTAAGAGATAATTTACATTTTATGTTTATTTTACCCTTGCTATTAAATACTATTTTTATCATCTAACATATTTCTCAAAACATTAAATTTAGTAAAGTCAAAGGATAATATAGTAATATTACCTTTATTATTTATTGTTTCTTAAAGAGTGTGTCAAATCAATAGTGAACAACTACTGTTGGACTTGGACAGAGGGAGTAATAAACTAAGTGTACATATGGATTTACTATTAACCTACGGAGTTGCTAAATATACTAATTTTCTCTCGTATAAATTTTACAATATTATTTTATTATATGCTTCATTTTGAAATTGTTCGATAAATCTTTATTATGATTATATTTATCAATTAACCGCATATTGTGTTGTGATTTTGAGTTCCTTGACTTGTGTTTTAATAGTAACCAAGGAAGAAAGCGGGGAGCATAGTCCCTAGTCTTGTTTTTTTCGAGCCTGATTCTGTATGGCATCACACAGGTACTAGTAGTACTAAAAAGATTAAAAAGAAAAAAAGACATAACAAATTGTTAAGAGGTTTGTGATTTGTGTGGTTAGTAAAATTGGTTGAGAAATGATTGGTGGGGTGTTGTAATATCCAATTTTGAAGAGAAGGGAAGGGAGTAAATATAGGAAGTTGAAAGTGAACAGAGAAAATAATGTGAAGAGAAAGGAGAGAAGAGAAAAAAATAGTTAGTATTTGTTTAAGCGCGGAGAAGAGGAGAAACTGGAAAAGAAACAGATAAAGGGAATTCAAGCATTGACAGTTTGCCAAGAAAGTGTCATAAAACAAATCCGGCGGATTGATTCTCTGATTCCATTCTGTGGAATCAGAGGATCATATCATTCCATTTGTCACCCTTCACATTTTGCTTTCGTATCGTATCCTATGTACGGTTCCTCTCAGAAATTATGTATATGATATTTGAATGTCATATGTAGAAAATCTAATCTAATCTTTAGAGGAAAAACGAGAAATGGGATTGCAAGGAAAAATGGAGGGGTGGCTTTGCCTTATGCGGTTGAACAGGTTTGGTCTGCAATATTCGCGTAAAAGGTATTTCATTCTCGAAGACAACTGCCTCAAAAGCTTCAAATTCATTCCCACTTCACCAACAGAGGTACTGCAATCAAATTCATCTTGCTGCCCAGCCATTTAATTGTCAACTCTAAAAATTCTATGCTCGTAGGTGCAGGGGCGGACCTACGTGAATGCTAGGGGTTTACCCAAACTCCCTCCATTAAAAATTACACTCTTGTATGTATAGGGTAGATTTTCAATATATATTTATATATACTAATTTTGAACCACTTAAATCAAAGAACAGATATAGCCCAGTGGTACTGGACAGTGCAACTTGGGCTACTTCCTAATATTTTTATATTTAATTCTTTGGACTTTGTACTTTGCACTCTAGTTCACACATTTATATTTATATTTTCCGAAAGGTAGGTCTATTTATGCCTTTGCACAAGTAAACTCCTCTCTTTATCCTTTTGTTACTTCTTCTTAAGTCAATTGAAGTAAGGTACTAGATGGGCTTTTAGAATTGTTTCATCTTTAATTTATTCATTTGTATGAGAATTATATTAATATTGGATTTCCGTTGTATGTTAGGAGCCAGTAAGAAGTGCAATAATAGACTCTTGCATCCGTGTCACCGACAATGGAAGAGAGACCTTTCATAGAAAAGTACTATGTTTTTACCTGTTTCATACATTTAAGGCTAAATCAAGGGTTGCCTTTCTCCGATTTTTTCTTATTAAATGATCTCAGTTCCTCCTTGTAGGTGTTATTCATTTTCACCTTGTATAATACCTCTGATCACAATGATCAGCTCAAGGTACGCTCTATAACCATTACTAAGTGAATTCAGGATATAACTCAGATATACAAGTCATTATATTCATCTTTTTTGTAGTTGGGAGCGACCAGTCCTGAAGAGGCCGCTAATTGGATACATTGTTTAAAGGATGCTGCACTCAACACAGAAAGAAGCTTAAATTCCCCTTCAAGAAGAAATTGGCAACCTTTCAGGTTAACCTTTAATTTTATATTCAAATAACTATTTGTACAACATATACACTGGAAATAGAAGATATATGCTGTACCTAATTAAAACAACGAGTGTTAAGAAAATAAACTAAAGTTCAACTCAACCTCAAAAGTCATCTTACAAAGTGAGGGTTGTTCAATACTATGTAAGGAGACTACTCATTCCGTTCCTAAATGTAGGCATGCTAACATCCTATGCACACTCCGGATTGTACATCTTAAGCATGGATAACATATTAACATTAGGAAATATATTAATTACATGGATTGGATTGGCTCTGATATCTTGTTAAGAAAACGGATCTTGGACCTAACTCAACCACAAAGCCAACTCATGAGGTGAAGATTATTCAAAAGCCATATAATGAGACAACAACTCATTCTCTCAACACGTTGGACAAAAACTATGACATCATTATTTTAGAATAAAATGATATCTGAAGCCTTTCATTTTCTTACCATCCTTCATTTTTTTCTTTCCTTTATTAATGTCATCCATATACTTTACTTTGACATGTTGTATTCAACCAGGGGTATAAGCTTATAATAAAGTGTCGCGTGGTTTTTAATTTTACTTTCTGTTTGCAGAGATTTGAGCTTAGGTTCTCGTATATCTATTTAGGCAGGCAGCATTGCTTAGACTGCTCATAAAATGAACTCCATTTTGTTTAATACCAAGTTGAGCATAAGGGAGCATTATGGAATATAGTGTTTGATTGATTAAACAGAAGAACTAGAGATTCTAATTAAATAATGAAATACACTTCCACTTAAACCTCAACTTGTTTATATGTAACTGTGCCATAGTGGATGTTATAGTGCCTTCCATGATTGAATAGAACAACTGAAGGTTATTAATGAAGAACTACGCAATTTATCCATTAAGAATTAGTTTGGATTGGACACTCGAGGAAAAGGTTCAAATATGCCATCGAACTTTGAGAAAAGGTTTATCTATGCAATCCGTTAAAAGTTTGACTCACATTTCCATTTAAGAAAAAGCTCATCCATGCCATTATTTGTTAACTGAAATGACATAGATGAGCCAAACTTTTAATGGATGACATGGATGAACGTTTTCTGAAAGTTCAATGACATATTTGAGTCTTTTCCCTTCTTTAAAATATTCAAAATTGATTGCTAGTTCACTTTTTGGTCTTGGTGGCTTTATTCAGGTTGAGTGTTTCTAAAAGTATTGCTCATAAGAGCTCCATGGATATGGCAGCTGCTTCTTTTATGCATATTGATGCAATGACATTTGATGTTATTGCTCCTTCTCCATGGAAGATATTTGGCTGTCAAAATGGTACCAGTTAGATCTTTTATACTTTATATTAAAGAAGACTCATATTACGTCAGACAGAAATGATAGATGTTTACCTTTGTGTTTTCATACAGGCTTGCGGCTGTTCAAAGAGGCGAAGGACAGAGGTTCAAATGGGAAGGTATGTGCTATTTAGATATGTTATGTATGAGTTTCTTGATTTAGGTAGATATTTCCTTGGTGTGACATTTGTTTTGTAACTCAGCAAAGGGATGGTTCTCCAGCGGTAATGGCAGTAGGTGTGATTGAAGGAACATCTGAGGCCATTTTCCGCACACTCATGTGTCTTGGTCAATCAAGAATAGAGTAATATTTTTGACTCCTCTAATAGTTCTTTTGATTGTTCGCCATATACTTGTTTCAATAATAATTATGAGCTCATACTGGCCGTTTCCTGCATGATGACCAATATAGACAACCTGAATGGAGTTGAATAATGTTTTGCGAGGAAATTTGCTCATGTCTTTGCAATTTGACAAGTTCTAACTAGTCCAAATTCTGAAATGTACTTCTCTTTATACAGATGGGACTTCTCTTTCTACAGAGGCTGTGTGGTTGAGCACCTTGATGGTCATACGGATATAGTACATATTCAACTATACAACCATTGGCTTCCCTGGTGAGGCGCAGAACTATTACAAATTTGACCTCATAGTGTAAGTTTGGATTAACATCTCATTTTGCAGGGGAACAAAGAGAAGAGATTTGTTACTACGGCGTTACTGGAGAAGAGAGGAAGATGGCACATATGGTAATCAAACAAAATGTTTTATAAACTTATTAAAAAAAATTTGCCATATGCTGAGTTACTTACTCTATCTATATGCAGTTATTCTCTATCATTCTGTCATTCACAGCAAGTGTCCGCCACAAAATGGATATGTTCGTGCTTGCATTAAAAGTAATGTATTTTTTAACTTTGAGATTCTGAAATGGAATTCATGTCATGTAGTAGTTCCCATTTCCATTCTGTGGTCACCATGCGTACACCATCTAAACCTCAATAATAGGTAGTTGGGGTTGGCTATTCATCATAAATTGACTAGTTTTATGTCGGTTGCCGACCTACTGCAAGCCTCCTTCTTTAAACAGGTTTGAGACTGATAACATAAGTAAGTTCAAACAGGTGAACCACTCCTATCCTTCAAACATTATTTTCTCATCGATAAATTTTCAGTTTCAAATGCGTAAGCTTATCTTCCTTTTATTGTTGCACTCATTTCATTCTTTGTCATTGCCAATGAGGTTCCAACATTATTCTTAATATACCTAGAACTTGTTTCCAAGAATCCTAAAGGAAAAAAGGGTTATTGTACCATAACACTGTCCATTGGACAAAGTACGTGTGCCGGCAAGATCTGATGATCTCTTGTTTTCAGATTCATACTCAAATAGGTTTCTTCAAATAGCGTCATTTGAAGTACAAAATGACTCTAATGTTCTTCCTTTTTCTAACATATTAAAAGCGGCAAAGCATGTTAATAAATATTTAATGAGTTTTGAAAGCTTAGCTACTTTTTGAATTTTCTCAAGTATAAATTGGTATCGTATTCTTTCGTACAAGAAAAAGATGTAGCGGTGCCTACTTGTTAGAATGGATGCGTCCACTAGTGATCACTGGACTACGTCCCTCAACAGAATAATAGTGCGGAAAATAAATAACTCAACGTAAATTAAGCACAAGGAATTTACGTGGAAACCCCCTTGCTCAAGGGAGGTGAAAACCACGACACGTACTCACAGGATTTCAACCCAAACTCCATTTTACTCAAACGGAGAAAAGTTTCAGATTACAAACTCTTGCAACCTAGGAATTAAACTCTTAATCCCTTCCCCTTACTGTAGCAACTCTATTACAAAAGAAACTAAGCAATAACTCTATTGCCCACTAAACCAACTAACTCTAGTTGATCTAGACTTCAACAATCCAACAAGGCTAACTCTAGCCACCAACTCAGATCTCGAAGATAAGAGCATAAATAAGCAGCAACTTTGTTGCACTCACACATCAACTAACTCTAGTTCACACTCCTAGGCAACTCTACCTAAGAGAACATCAAAACAATGATGTAAAGAGGCTTGACTAAAACATAGATGATTCGACTAACTAACTCTAGTTAATCCGACTCAACCTTAAAACTTAGACAAGCAACCGATCTACTATCCTTTATAACTTAGGAGTAGATTTACATTATAAGAACACAAGACACATAGCTTAAAATACAACAAAAACTTTTCAGCACTCCATCAGGTCCCTTGTTGAGTATGAGCAGTGTTATCCTTGAAGATGGCTTTCTCTTTGTAAGCTTATGAATTTTCAGAATTCAAGATATTGTTTGCCAAATCTTGAGTTGTGTCTTTGGAGAAGAGACTAATATGATATGGACACAAACCCTTGGAGCAAAGCCATTGGAAGAGAGTCTGCTATTCTTAAAAGTCGTGCACCAACCATGTTAGATTTGACAACTTTTAGAAAGTTGTCTTTTATCTTTTTCATGTACGCAGTCTTTCCTTGACCAAGACCCTTGTTAGATCCGAAAGTTTGTTAAATCATCAACACTTCAAATCAGCTTAAAATAACAATTTTCCTCTTTTTAATGATGACAAACTAATATCCAACCACTTAAACTTTCGTCCCTTGGTTTTGTTCATTCCCCCTATCGACAGTCCCAATACAAAAAGACCAAGTCTTTCCTGGATCTGGTCCCTTGTTATATCCCGAAGTTTGTTAAATCATTAAAACATAACATCAACTCCAAAATAATATTTTCTCCCTTTTTGATGATGACAAACTTATTCAACTTCTTCCCCCTATCAGCATGACTCTTCAAGTAACTGACATTGGTCCCCTTGTTTCATCATTCCAGAGGTTTGTTAAATCATCAAAACTTTAAATCAACTCCAAAATGACCTTTTTGATGATGACTAACTTATTCAACTTTCCCCCTTTCACCAATTCCCCCTATCAGCATGACTAGGTCACTCTTTCAAGTTGCTAACATTGATCGCATATCTTAACAATTTTCCCCTTTTTGACATCTTAAAAAAGAGTTAAAGCAGTAAACCAAATTGACAAAAATGCAGTTCAAGAAAATTCATGGCCACTTGGACAACACTGATTATGAGTAAAAATGCATAAAGTAATGAGACAAGTTAGTAGAAACAAGACCTTTTTCATTCATAAATAAAACATCAGTAGTTATAACATTGCTAATATTATTACGAATGATAATCCGGACAATAACCACAGAGTTTCAATAGAAAAGGAAAAACAGGGACTGACACAGGAATTTGGGAAGAGAGGGAGGGGGCGATTAGGAGCAAGGGATTAAAAGAGTAAGGTTAGTAGAGCATTTGCCTGAGCATGGTTTTTCAAAAGCCTCTCTTTAAGTTCAAATATTTTTGTTGTCAAGGCTTCACGTTGAACCTTAAGGGCTGCCAATGCAGTTCTTTTCAACCTGGTCCCTCTGATTGTGCTTTCACAAGTTGAGCCTTTATCCAAACTATTTTAGTATCCCTGTTAGCAAGAGCAACTTTCATAGCTTCCAACACAAGCTTGAGTTTCTCATGTTCAACCAACGGCTTTGACATATTACTCTTTTTCCCTAGTCTTCCCTTCCACACATTCACATTCCAAGTTAGAAGGTACCCATATCCCATGTCATATGCACCATCCTTAACATATATGATCTTGTGCATGTGTTCTAGCATTATGACATAAAGATTGATAAACTCAAAACTTACTCAAGGGCTCTAAGATGAACAATTCAACAACCAAGGATCCACTTTTTTTTTGTTTTTAAAAAAAATCTAAGAAACTACACCTTAATGACAAGCTCAAAGAACAATGAATATTCCCCTTTAAGATACTTCTTAAGAATACCTGTTGAGATTTGAGAGTTTCTGATTTCCATAACAAACTATTGAAGCAGAACATCCAACAGTCAACCTGATATCCCATCCCTGGGCATATTTAGAATATCTCCCAAAATTTCCTCATTCAGATGGAAGAGATAGTTGCCTACTCGAGTATTTAGACTCCCGCCATCTGTAACAACCATGTTGTATTAAAAGTCCCTAATTTCTGACTCATGCAACACATGTAAATGACCTTCAAACAAATGAGTCATACTCTGAATCTCTACAGCATCTACCAGACTCCTCATGCCTGATTTTGTTTTTCATTTCAAGGTCAGACACCCTCCCATTCAGAATATTTTGAGTTCTCAAATTTCAACCCTTCCTTTTCTGGACATCATCTTTTACACTTTTTTCTTTTTGCTTTCTCAACCTAGTCCTTATTCAGACTCAATAATTTCCTCATCGAAAAATTCTTTAGTAGGAACAGAGAGTTCAGACATTTGAAGTGTTTTTTACTGAGGAGAAAAGAGGGTTTTGAAAAAATTTGATTTTGGAAGGGGGGTGTGAATTTTCTGGGGAGATTGAAAGAAACAAAGAGTATAAAATGGAGTGAAAGGGTGTACCAGGTCCCTAAAAGGAAGTGTCATTTGGTATTCAAATAATGGGACAACGGTCAGATGCCTGGATGAGAGACACGTGGTAATTGCAATCGTTCTCATGCATAATTGAAGATGTAATGTTAAGAGTTCTAACCTTCGAGAATGGATCGGGTCCCTCTCTGTAGTTTGAATGTAATTGTCTAGATCTGTCTTGACCTCCATTTTCCTTCAACAATTCTGCCATGTGTGTATACCTACAAAAGGTATAAGATGGAATTTGCTAAAACATACATAACTGAAAAACAAGGATACCTGCTCCCTTTGCATAGTCATGAGAGGTTTAATTGCTCCAGGCAAGATCCATTCAGTCAAGTTTCAGCATCCCCAACTTCAATTTGTTTATCTCGACTAGGTCCCTAGTCAAAGTTTTTTGTGAAGATATTAGCAATTTGATCTTTGGTCTTATAGAATTGCATGCTGATATTTTCTTTGTCAATATTATCTCTCAGAAAGTGATGTCTCACATCAATATGCTTAGTCATTTTATGATGGATTGGGTTCTTAGCCATATTGAGAGCACTCATGTTATCACACAAGAAAAGGATAGTCTGAGTAACCACTCAAAAAAACTTCAAGTTGTTGTTTGATCCACATGAGTTGACCACACCAAACTGCATCTGCTACATACTCTGCCTAAGTTTTGGAAAGATCAACCGAATCTTGCTTTTTATTTCCCCATGAAATGATAGATGAACCTAGAAAATGAGTCGTTCTTCAGGTACTCTTTCTATCAACTTGATACCTTGCATAATGAGCATCAACATATTCCTCCACATAAAAAAATTCTCATGATGGATAGAATAGAACCAGGTCCCCGGTCTTCTTCAAATGTCTCGAGATTCTCTTCACAACCTTCAAATGTGATTCCTTTAGAAAAGCTCGAAATCTTGCTTTAATCCAAACACTGAAAAACAATATCATTTCTGCTATCAGGAAAAAATAGCAAGGATCCCATGATTCCTCTATACATTGTATCATTTACATCTAAACCAGATCCAACTTCGAGTTGGTCCCTATGGGAGTATCAATTTTCTTAGCATCCAAAATGTAAAACTTCTTCAGCAACTTCTTGTACTTTTCTTGACAAACGAAGGTACTTTTAGAAGTTTGCTTGATTCGTAGATCCAAGAAGAAATTTAATTATCCCATCATGCTCATTTCAAAACTCACTTCATGAGTGCAACAAACTCTTCACACAACACCTCAAAGGTTGCTCCAAAGATGATATCATCGATATATACTTGAATAATCATCAATTTCTTTCCTTGTGATTTCAAAAAAGAGGGTTTTGTCAATTTACCTCTTTTGAAACCTTGTCGACAAGGAACTTGGACAACCTGTTAGCTGGTCGGGGAACCAAGTGTCATGATTTGCTTCTTTCAAACTGAGCTTGATCATCTTCTTCATTCCCACTTTCAAAATCTGCATTATTAGTTTGAACTGCATCATCTTTGTTCAATATTGTCTACCAGACCACGTCCCTTATCAGGTTCATCATCTGCATCAGCTTCTTTGGGATTTCTGGATTCCTGAGGAGGATGTTCTTTAGCAAGTTAACCATTTAGACAGTCTCTCTGCATCTAAAAGAGTTTTTCAATGTCAAAATCCTCTTTGTTTTACAACTTCTCAATTCTTCCATACTCATCAAAAATCATATGAACACTTTCTTTAATGCACAATTTTTTATATACACTCGATGAGCCTTGGTGGAGCATACTCATCAAAAATCATATGAACACTTTCTTTAATGCACAATTTTTTATATACACTCGATGAGCCTTGGTGGAGGAAGAATATCCCACAAATACTCTTTCATCAATATTGGGATCAAACTTTCCAATATCATCCTTCCCATTGTTTAGAACAAAACATTATAACCAAAATCTTTTAGATAACTCAATTGAGGCTTTCTATTGTTGAGTAGTTCATAAGGAATTTGGTTGAGGATTAACCTAATTAGACACATGTTGGTCACATAGAAACATAGTCCAAGTGAACCTTGAGAAGTCATCCACAATCAAAAAAATATACTTCCTTCCTTCTTTGCTCTAAATCTTCACTAGACCATACAGATAGATATGGAGTAGCTCAAGAGGTCTGATGATGCTCACTTGCTTCTTCTGTTTGAATGCTGAGTTGGTTTGCTTCCCCTTAACACGAGTAGGACAAACTTTGTCATCTGCAAATTTTATCATTGACACACTATGAACCACGCCTTTTGACACAAGTTTGTTCAGTAGAGAAGCACTCCTATGGCCAAGTCTCATGTGTCATAGATCAGTATTCTCACCTTGAGCACTAAGGAAAGGGAGACTGTTACTACGAGCAGTGTTTAGATCAGCAGTATACATGTTCTTGCATCTCTTTTCTGTCAAAATCACCATCCGAGAGATCAAGTTTGTGACCACACATTTATCTGAAATGAACTTAACTCTATTTCCTTTATCACAAATCTGTGAAACACCTAGAAGATTGTACTTCAACCCATTGACATAGTACACAGTTTCAATGGATTGTTCCACAGACTTTCAAGTCCTACCTACACCAAGAATGTACCATTTCTTGCCATTGCCAAAAGAGATACCTCCACCTTGAAGTGCCTTGAGAGAGGTAGGAAGTTTTTAGTTTTCTCAGTCATGTGCTTTGAGCATCCACTATTCATGAACCAATACTGACTGATGTTATCTTCTCTCACTTGTATAACAAATCACTTCTTAGCCTTGGGAACCCATTTGAGACGGAGTTCCCCGTAAGCAGATAACAGAGTGATAAGAAATTTTTTTGTCCAGTAAGGCATACTGGTTTTCTTACTTAGGACCAGAAGCACAACTAGGTCCCTTCTTCTGCATGTTCCTCTGTTTGGAATAGTTTGAAAAACTTTCTTCATGTTGTTTCCAAACAGACAATCTTTCTTAAGATGTTCATTTCAACCATAATGCACACATAGCAAATTATCAGCAACAAAAACATATTTTCTATGAGGATTAAATTTGTAAGCATTTTTGAGGAAGTGGTCCATTTGAGGGATTTGTTTAGTTCCTCTTTTACACGAACCAGGTCCCTCTCCTACACAAGATTTCATTCTAGAGCCAATTGCATCTTTATTTCAGTAGTGTGCGGCTTATTTTAAAGCTCAAGCTACAAGTTGCTAGCCTCGTTTTTTCCTTTAGTAACCATTGTGGTCACCCTTTTTATCTTTTCCTTCGGTTCTAGATTTTCAGCTTCTAGAACAACCATTTGTTTTTCAATATCAGATATTTGGGTAATTAGAGCAATTTTTCCATCTTGAAAGATGTCTAGGCTATTTTTCAATAGATCCTTCTCAGTGGTTAGCTCACTGATCGAATCAATTAGTACAACAACTAGTTTTCACAATTTTCTAAAAGAGAAGATAGTCACATTTGCTTGAAGTCAGATAGGGTTACCTCTTCATTATCATCATCCTCTTACGATTTTTCCATTAAGGCAAAGATAGAATCAAATATTTCTTATTCTTCTTTTACTGCAAACATGGAAGAATCATTGGGGTGTTCAGAATCATTTGAATCACTTGAGGTATTTCCCCAGACGGCTAGAGCTTTCTTCACCACATAATCAACAGTTTCTCTTCTGCTTGACTTGTAAGCAACCTGGTCCCTTCTTTTGTCCTTGTCTCCTCCAGAATTGACATATTCCTTGTGCATAGGCCTCTCTAATGAAGTGACCTAGTTTTTACCATACTTGTAACACGAGTCATTTGAGTTTGTTGCCTTGTCAAGATTTTCTTTCTTCATGAGATCTCCATGTTTTCTCACAATTTTTTTGAAATATTTGAGTGACATATGCCATGTTCTCATATACTTCAAGGATTTCACTTTGTGACACCTTGAGAGAAATTGATTTATCCTTTTTTTGCATCTTTCTTCCGATCAACCTCATTAATTGGATCCAACCTTTTGTCTTTACCTTTGAGAATGAGACCGTCCTTTCTTCTATGCATGTCATGAACTTGAAGATGTTTAAATAGAGCATTCATCGTCAATACTTCAGGATCCCTTGTCTCATCGACAATATCAACTTCATCCTCCAAGATCTAGGAAGAATCTCCAGTATCTTATTGACCTGCTTACACGCAGTGATAAGTTCTTACAGGAACATGAGCTCATTTGCAATGGTGGAGAATATAGTACACATTTCATGAATAGATTCAACTTCTTAATTTCATGGTGAATCTTTCAAACTAAGTAGTGAGGAAATCTAACTTAGATTTCGTTGTTTGCTTAGTACCTTCATATAGCGCTCTCAATGATCCCATATATCTCTGGTTGATTCACAAGATGAAATCAAATCATATTCATTAGCCCCAATGCCACACATTAATAGTTTCCTATCTTTGTGATTTTTCTCAACTTTCCTTTTGCCAGAGTCATTATATTGTTGTCGGATTTTGGGAACGACCCTTATGACATCCCCATCTTTTACTTCTATAGTTGGCACATAGGGACCTTCACAAACAACATCACATAGCTCACTGTCCGCAACCATTAGATAGTCATACATACGAATATTTCACCATCTATAGAACTGACCATCCAAAAGAGGTAGCCTTGTAGGAGACTGAACTTTTTGCAAGTTCAGTGGAATCACCATTCTTCACAGGAATCTCTCTCAAAGAGAGCCTGAGATCTTATACCAATTGTTAGAATGGATTTGTCCACTAGTGATCACTGGACCAGGTCCCTCAATAGAATTATAGTGCAGAAAATAAATTACTCAAAGTAAATCAAGCACAAAGATTTTACGTAGAAACTCCCTTGCTCAGGGAGGTGAAAACCACGACCTCTACTCACAGGATTTCAACCCAAACTCCATTTTACTCAAACAGAGCAAAGGTTTATATTACAAACTCTTGCAACCTAGGAATTAAACTCTTAATCCCTTCCCCCTTACGGTAGCAACTCTACTACAAAAGATACTAAGCAATAACTCTATTTCCCACTAAACCAACTAACTCTAGTTGATCTAGACTTGAAGAACCCAACAAGGCTAACTTTAGCCACAAACTTATATCTCGAAGATAAGAGAAATAACAAGCAGCAACTCTTCTGCCCAAGAGAATATCAAAACAATGATGTAAAGAGGCTTGACTAACTCTAGTTCACACTCCTAGGCAACTCTACCCAAGAGAATATCAAAACAATGATGTAAAGAGGCTTGAATAAACATATATGATTCGACTAACTAACTCTAGTTAATCCGAATCAACCTTAAGACTTAGACAAGCAACCAATCTACTATCCTTTATAACTTAGGAGTAGATTCACAATATAAGAACACAAGACACAAAGCTCAAAATACAACAAAGACTATTTAGCACTCCATCAGGTCCTTATTGAGTATAAGCAGTGTTTATCCTTGAAGATGGCTTCTTCTTTGTAAGCTTATGAATTTTCAAAATTCAAGACTTTGTTTGCCAAATCTTGAGTTGTGTCTTTGGAGAAGAGACTAATATGATATGGACACAAACCTTTGGAGCAAAGCCATTGGCTCAGAGTCTGCTACTCTAAAAATTCGTGCACCAACCATGTCAGATTTGATAGCTTTTAGACAGCTGCCTTTTGTCTTTTTCATGTACGCAGCCTTTCCTCGACCAGGTTGCTTGTTAGATCCGAAAGTTTGTTAAATCATCAAAACTTCAAATCAGCTTAAAATAAAACGACTTTTCAATTTTTTTACTCCTTCATATTTGTTCTTCTTGTTTTTCCCTTTTCATAAGGTTATGTTTTAATTAGGACATATAGGAGTTCCTTTACATTTTTTTCTGATGCATTATTTTGGAAATTGTTTAGGTGGTGGACATGTTATAACTCCAACCAAACATGATAAGCCGTCTATTGTTAAGCATATGCTTTCTATTGATTGGAAGTTATGGAAACCTTATATGAAGAAAGGGGCTACAGTATCCATGACCATCCGCTTCCTTGAGAGAATTTCTGGTATTTTTTCAGTGCACGAAAAAGAAACGGGCCATTTTATAGTGCATATTTCATTGATATGTCTTGTGTTGTCCTCTTTTATGTTACAGCATTAAGAGAGATGTTCAAAGCAAAGGAAGGGAACTACTTCTCAGAGTTGTCACCAGCTGTGCTGACAAGGAATATTGACCTGCCTGTTAGTGTAAAGGAAGATATCAAAACAGAAGTCGATTATAAAATGATCACGGATGAAAAAGTGACAAATGATGCAAAAAATCCAGTATCCTCAAATCTCAACAGATTGGATGATGCAGCTGATGAGTTTTACGATGTTCCTGAACCATCAGACGACGAACACTCAGACCATACTTGGGCTTCAAATGTAAGTCTAGAAGTGGGTTGTATGGTACACTCTAGTATCTAAAATTTTCAATATCTTTTATTACTTTTTAGAACTGGTTGAGTATGAAATCATTTATCACACTATATCAAAAATAGCTTTTAGCAGCACTAAATATATACATTAACAAAGAGTCTACAGTCTTTACCGACATTAGTTAACTGTCATTAGATCCAGTGTCGCTATAGACTTTAGGAACATTTACAAAGAATGCTAATTTCTACCAAAAATACATATTTAGCGGCAATTAATCTATTGATTTTAGATAATTGCCGCTACATTATTTTTTTTGGTTGTAGTGTCATTATTATATCCTTTATCAAAATTGTTAAATATTGAATTGTTTTATGGCAAAGTTCTTTCATCCCTTAATTTGCAGGAATCTTACCACACAAAATTGACCACGACAAATATTGTGAAAAAGTTACATGATCTTACAGGTTAGTGTTGTTCTATTAAAAGGCAGTGACGACTTGAAAATGAAGAATGCTTTATGTTATTGTTGTTACTCTGAGTTAATGATATGTTGTCTACGTTTTCAAATGTTGCAGTTCAGAAAAAGGGTTATATGGACTTGCAAGAAATGGCTCGGGATCAAGATTGTGTGTCATTTTGCTATGGAGCAACTCTTCAAAAAGATCAAAGTTTTGGTATGCCGTGCAGTTGGGCTGCTGCCGATCCATCATCATTTTTGATTCGTGCTGATAGTTACTTGGCAGACCAGGAAAAGGTTCTCCCTCTTATTAGTAATGACTTGTAAAAGTATCACGCATTGTATAATACTCTTAAAACTTACGGTTTTTAGCTTTTAGCTTATATGTCACTTAGAAAAAGCAAATCCAAACACATTGGTCATACCCAACTTTTGGTTTTTAGCTTATTTTTGTACTTTACAGCCTAAAAGAAACTGTTAAGAACTTTTTATGTTTCTCAATCACCTCGAAAAATAAAATTAAAAAGCTTAAAATCCAAAAGCAGCTTAAAATAAGTCAATCCAAGATTCCTAGATATATGCTACATATAGTTGTGGTATGAACATTACATAAGAATAGCACTTCGTACATTCGGTAACAAATCCCCCTCAAGCAGCGGCGGATGAAGCCTTCCCTTTAATATTGATGTGGAAACAAATTTATGCATAAAAATTTCAACAAATAGTATTACTGAACCCATAATTTCAAATATACAAATCTTAAAGTTGAATCCATGGCGTGTAAATGTTATGTTGAATGTAGTACTTCATCATTTATGTTAGGTTAAGGCCAAGAGTACCTTGATGCAAATGGTTTCAGCTGATTGGTTAAGATCTGACAGACGTGAAGATGACCTTGCTAGTCGTCCCGAAGGCATAGTTCAGGTAACTTGTCATTCTTTTCGGGACTGATGCTAATAAGGTGAAGAAATGTGATAAAAGAAGGTTGTAAATAATAAAAGCAATCAATATATTAATGCGACAAGTTCCACCTTGTTTTTCTATAGATTGCCTATCTAAAATTTATCTTGCAATGTACAGAGATATGTTTCTCAGGGTAGGCCGGAGTTCTTTTTCATTATCAACATCCAGGTCGTTTCTGCAGCTTACAAATGTATAATCATCAAAGACGTAGACTTTCTAATCTTAAATATTTCCCTTATGTTAAATGGATCAGGTCCCGGGAGCAACCACTTACAATCTTGCTCTATATTACATGTTGACATCTCCTTTGGAAGAAACACCCTTACTTGAGCGCTTTGTCAATGGAGATGATTCTTTTAGGAATTCAAGGTTTAAGCTTATACCATACATCTCCAAGGTTGGTATATTAGGGGCATGAAGCAAGAGTTTATCTAAACATAATAGGCATAATACATAAATTTTCCCTTTAACTTGGTGTCAGCTGACATTTTTTCTCTCCAACTTCGAGTGCGCAACAAGTAAACACTTAAACTTGTATAAAATTGAACAGATAGACATGTTCTTCCTACGTGACATCCTACAAGTTTAAGTATCTAGTTGTGTACACCCAAAGTTGGAGGGTATAAATGTCAGTTGAAGCCAAGTTAAAAGACTAAAGTTCGTTTCTCTTTACTTGGATGAATATACAAGCATCCGATATTAAACCTTTTACTGACTAATAATGCATATCATCCATAGGGATCCTGGATAGTGAAGCAGAGTGTTGGTAAGAAAGCTTGCTTGGTTGGTCAAGCACTAGAAGTTCATTATTTTCGAGGAAGAAATTACCTAGAGGTAAAATGCACGACTAAAGAGGACGTCATTACTGACCAAAAAACTGTTTTTTGTTATGCTCTCATTTCAAATACTAACCAGGAAATTTGTGTTGATATTTCAGCTTAGCATTGATGTTGGATCATCAACAGTAGCACGGGGTGTGGCCAGCCTTGTTCTCGGATACTTGAACAATCTTGTTATCGAAATGGCATTTCTGATACAGGTATAAATCATCGTATTTTTAATAATATACTCTGCTTCTTATCTTATCTTGAAAATAGTTGCATATTGTTTAATTCATATTTTTATAGGGTAATACACCAGAAGAACTCCCCGAATTTCTTCTAGGAACGTGTCGATTGAACCATCTAGACGTCTCCAAATCGATTCAAATAGAATCTGTAAGCATCAGCTAAACATAATATTTTTCAGCAAAAAAGCTGCATTACTGCAGGGGTTTATTAATCTAGCAGAAGAATGAAGATAGGTAATGGAAAGCTCATATTGATTGATTTATATTTTTATTTTGTTAATATATCCATGAACCTTAATGATGGTGATTAGGCATTTGCTTAATCTATATATGTATTAATTAATATAGCAAAAATACATAACAAGTGCCTTGGATATTTGTTCAATCCATATAGGCATTCTTTTACATCAAGTTCATTTGAGTTAGAAAGTATATATTTGTTGATTTTTATTTGAAGATGGGGGGTTATTCAATCTGTAAATATTTCTCAATTCAAATAAAATTCCCATTCTTGGAACATACAAATTCTTCAATAATTGCTCTTGTTAGTTTCTATATTTTATAGGTTCAAGTATATGTTTGGCAGCAAGAAGGAGAGTATTATAAATAACTTATTTAAATGGCATAATATAATAAAGGCATAATACATAAATATTCCCTTTAACTTGGCTTCAAATAACATTTATGCCCTTTAACTTTTGGTGTGCACAAGTAGACACTTAAACTTGTATAAAGTTGAACAAATAGACACACATGTTGTAACACCTCAGAAATCAGACCCAGAAAAAAAATTAGAAAATCAGAAGCTACGGGCACCACCTATGGACCGTGGAATGACTTACGGTCCGTGCTGGTGGTCCGTAGATGGACACTGCAACCCAGCTCAGAAAATCGGCTAAGTCTCGACCCACGGACAGACCTACGGTCCGTAAGTCAGACCACGGTCCGTGGTCTGTGTCCATGGATCAAGACCCCTTTTACCCAACCTCTAACACGAACTACGGCCGACCAACACGTACCTTCATTCTATCTATAGTCCGTAGGTGTGATCGTAAGTGGAGGTCAACAGCCAATTAGAGGAAATTGTTGATTGGGTCAACTTCAGATAGTCATACCTCCCATCACAAAATGAATTATGTGTCCCATGACTTATGATCGATAAGATATATAATTTAATCCTCTTTCCAACGCCGCCAAGTTTGCTAAAATCTGACCTCTGAGTAAAACGTTATGCTCGTTTTAGTGAAAGCATGTCGACCAGGCTTGACTTACGGACCCAATCTACAGACCGTAGATTGATCTACGGCCCATAGGTCCCGTCCATCGATCACTCCGATAGCAGTTAAGTCAAGGGACTTTTGGTCTTTTCCCATTTCGTTGGACCCCTAAGATACGTCATTTAGACCATAAATTATGAGGTTTTAGTTAGTTTAAGCCTATAAATATTACTAGAACTTACCTAAAGCCAGATCAATCTTCAAAACATAGAAAAATTAGAACGCTAAGAGGAGAAAGAGGTCAAGAACCCTAGTTCAAGAACGCAGCAAGTTTCCTCCAGTTCCAGCCCTGAAATCGAAGGATTTCTTCGTGAAACTCGTCACCAGGTATGTGGGATTTCACTAGTGGGTTCCTTTCGCCCATTAGGTCCCTAGTTTTCAGTCAATTTCTTGATTCCCTTATTATGACTAGACCTAGGGTTTCTTGAATGTTAAAATTATTCGATTCTTAGCTGTTAGAATGATCCAAATCAGATTAGTATGTTAATATTCAGTTTATTGCATGAATTTCAGAATCCTAGCTATGTATTTCTTTAGTTCTTGAATTACACATGTTAGGTCAAATATTTCAGTTATTCAGTTATGCATGCTCCAGTTTTGAACGCCACATTACCAGTATATTTCAGCATAAACCCTATTTTGAATTATAAATCTTGAGAAGCTTTTTTTTTAGACAACACTTGAGTTTTAAATTGAGTTTTTGAGAAAGTTAAGATGAGTTTTGAGAAAGAGCTTCTAAAACATTATTAGTATGACAATCGAGTAGGTCATCAATGTATGAACAATATGGTATCTAGATATACCATCAATGTTTATGCAGTATGACTTCCCAAGTCATCAATG
>JAJOOO010010235.1:0-45710 GCA_029582685.1 Solanum piurae
AGTTGTTTTGATATATATCCTATCCATAATTGGATTGTTTTATTTATATCTGCTACACAGTCTAAATCCAAGAAATTATGTTGTTCCGTTATTGGTTTAGGTGTCCATTTTTTATTTAATCTTCTATCCCATATATCTTTATTTCTGTCGTACTGTTCATAGTTTGTATTATAATATTGTGGATTTAAGTTTTTCGAATATTTTATTTCTGATGTACTAGGTTTTTCATCTGTGTCTACGTTTCCTGTATTTACTTCTAGATTCTTTGAATTATCTATATTTTGTTAACAAAATTTAAATTAGAATTTGTATACCAAACATCGCAGCATACGGGCTCATCATATTTGTTTTGATAAAGTTTTGTGTTTTGATATAGATTAAAGTAAAAAATTGTCAAAGCATGGATCTGTTTTGAATTCAAAACAGGGTTTTTAGGTGAGTGCTTCTTACTCTTATTCTTTAAATTTAATTGAATTATATCAAATGAAACTAAATTCAAAAATAGTATATTGTTATATTAATTAAGAATATAATATTATACTACAATTGTTGATCTTGTGCAGAATACATCGTGAAAATGTTGCATATTAGTGTTAAAAGATTAGTTAATACGAAGCATGGACCTTGGAGAACCAACTTCAACTACAGATCTGCGGAGTCATGCATAATAAACTTTGCCTCACATGTTCTCGATATATATTCTTCTCCTAAAACACTTCTTATAAATACTTATCTAAATTGAATTAAATATCGCCGCAAAAATGATATTATTTTTGCGAAAATTTATCTAGATTGAATTAAATACTTCTTATGAACTTATCTAAATTGGACCAAATATCGTCCTAAAAATGCCATTACTTATCTAAATTGAATTAAAATTTGTTTCAAATAGTAAATTGTGAAAACTCAAAAAATATAATAGTTAATGAAAAGTTATCTAATATATTTAATTTTATTTAAAATAATTAAATTTCGTTTCAAATAGTAAATTGTGAGAATTCAAAATATATAATAATTCATTAAAAGTTATCTAATATATTTCATAAATTAACTCTTTATTGAGTTCTAATTAGATTTGGTCTAATCCATTAGATGTTTAATTCTTAAGTTTTATAAGTTTATTTATCAAAATTCTTATAACTGCTTTTATATTTTACTTTCATGTACAAACACTTTAATTTATTGTTTATTTGTTTATATTCACATGTTATATTAAATCAAGATGATGATTTTATTGGGAAATAACGAGAGGTATGGATCAAATTAACTTAGAAAATTGGGAAATGAAATTACAAGGATGATGGTGGTGATGATGATGGATTCAGTGTAGTTTTGTATCATTTTCAATAGTTTAAGGATATTTTAAATAATTTTCTATTAAAATAATTATTACCCTCTTACATTACTCTTTATTTCAAAGTTATATTATATTTCAGTTGGTTTAGTTTGTATCACTAACTATATGAGAATTGCTTATGAAATTAATTCTTGAAAAATTCTAAGAATTATTTTTAAAAAATTAAATTTTATTGTAATAATATAAGATCTTACGATAGTTTTAAGTCAATTGGTTGCTTTTTTCCTCTACTATTTGTTATATTATTATAAGCTTTCGATAAAAACTGAACAATGGCATTTTAAATAAATTGAAATAAAAGAAAAATAAAAAATGTTATAAATTTAATTTAACACTGTTATATTTTAAATATTCGTGCAACGCGCGGACACAAATACTAGTTACATTAAGATGTATCGCTGAGATTACGATCATAATTTAGAAGCACTTATGCATTATCCCTTAATATTACACAACTTCCCCTCTTTAAGATTTTGCCTAGTAAAACTTTGTACTTTTTTTTTTCTACTTCAAATTACTTCCTTATTTGTTAAAATATAAAGTTATAAGAGTTGATGTAATATTAGATAGGAACAAACACTTATGATAGCATGAGGGGTAATTCTCTAAAAAGTCACCAAAATTTTGAGAATTGTCTTCAAATATCACTTTTTATTTCATTTAGGATAAAAATATCATTCAATTATCATTATTTTCCCAAAACAATACTAGACACCTCAAATGTCTTTGTCTCTCCTAGTTGGTAGTGTGTTGTTTTATCTATCAACTTGTAGTAATTTATTATTATTGAAGCAGAAAATGATTCTAAATTCTAATTTTTGATGGCTTTTGAATATGCAACACGATATTTTCCACTTTGTTTATACCAAATAAACCAATTTTCCACATAGTAATCTTTTATTAGAAAGAAGTACACTTGCGTCTCCTAAGATTTTAGTTAATAACACATATTACTTAGTTTGTGGTTAAAATTAATATTAGGAATAATGCATAAGTACCCTTTAAGCTATGATTGAAATTACAACGGTACATCTTAACTTAACTAGGGTCCTATAACCTACTCGAATTCATTTTTTTTTTGTATTTCGTGCATGAACCTTTTGTGCTTATGTGGCGACACCTTTAACAAAGTAAGTTGGTTGTGTTTGTACAACATATATGCACGCCACATGTGTAATCTTTTTTTTTATAAAAAAAATCTTCTTATTTTCTTTATATGGTATTTAAATTAAGTTAATACACGTTAAAAAAAATTAAAATGTCTTGTATTTTAAACTTTTTTCTTCATTTTTTTAACCTTCATAATTTTTTTCTATTGATTTTATTTATTCTTTTGATTTTCTTTTCATTTCCTTTTGATTTGTAATCAAATTTAGTTCTAAATTTTTTTTATTGAATATAAGTTAATTTCGGACTACATATCAAAACAGGTAACGAAAATCAAATCAAATCAAGGAAGGTAATAGGACACTAATTAAATTAAGATGTATCGCTAAGATTATGATCATAATTTAGAAGCACTTATGCATTATCCCTTAATATTACACAACTTCCCCTCTTTAAGATTTTGCCTAGTAAAACTTTGTACTTTTTTTTTCTACTTCAAATTACTTCCTTATTTGTTAAAATATAAAGTAATAGGAGTTGATGTAAAATTAGATAGGAACAAACACTTATGATAGCATGAGAGGTAATTCTCTAAATAGTCGCCCAAATTTTGAGAATTGTCTTCAACTATCACTTTTTGTTTCGTTTAGGATAAAAGTATCATTCAATTATCATTAATTTCCCAAAACAATACTAGACACCTCAAAAGTCTTTGTCTCACCTAGTTGGCAGTGCGTTGCTTTATCTATCAACTAGTAGTAATTTATTATTATTGAAGTAGAAAATGATTCTATATTCTAATTTTTGATGGCTTTTGAATATTCAACATGATATTTTCCACTTTGTTTATACCAAATAAACCAATTTTCCACACAGGAATCTTTTATTAGAAAGTACAATTACGTCTCCTAAGATTTTAGTTAATAACACATATTACTTAGTTTGTGGTTAAAATTAATATTAGGAATAATACATAAGTACCCTTTAAGTTATGATTGAAATTATAGCGGTACATTATCATTCAATTATCATTATTTTCCCAAACAATATTAGACACCTCAAATATCTTTGTCTCTCCTAGTTGGCAAGTTCCAACATTAAGCTTCATTTTTTATAATACTTATTTAACTCATTTAACTAAAATTATAATCTTATTTTTTTTAAAATACATAGATTTATTTATAAGAAATTATAATGCTTAAGAATCCTTTTATTATACTTGAACATTATAATTTTTTTACTATGAAAAATAGCTTTTTAACACTTACTATAATGCATCAATTTTGAATAGTTATGGTCATGTATATTCAAAAAATACTGCAGTTTTAAAAAATTCGATTGAAGTTCAAACTGAGTCGTGATATACAAATCATTTCATGATCGTTAACTTACATTATTAAGTCATACTATTGTAGGCTATGGATCGGTAGAAACAAGGTGACAAACCAAATGAATCATGCATATGAGTTGACAAACTGCATCATCCTCAAAAGTTAACATTGTCATATTGTAGAATAATTGAGAGTTTGAGACAACCAAATATAAAAGTATAAAACTAAACTCTAAGTCAAGGACTTTATAGAGCAAATGGTATAAATATAACTATTTAATTTACTATCAAGTTATTGGTTAACCTGTTAAGAAAAAATCTCAAGCCATTTGTGTAACACCTTGCAAATTGGAAAGTCAAATTTGGAAAGGAAAAGTATCATTTTGGCTACTGGTCGTGTCCTATGAGACCGATCTACGATTTGTAGAAGCATCTATTGGTCGTAGATGACATCGTAGGAATGACCTTGAGATTTGGGAAATTCAAGTTTTGAAGATTGGCCTACGAATGGATAGGTAGTAAGACCTTTGACGAGTCGTAAACGGGTTCCGTAGAAAGGTTCCAGACTTCGTAAAATTTTGGGTTAAATATGAGGTCTACGGATGGGTCTACAGACCGTAGGAATATCAACAGTCCGAAGGGGGTGTCATAGGAAGTTGTCAAATTTTAGAGCCCCAGTAACTCGACCTATGGTTGACCAATATGGACCGTAGGAATTTCTGCAGTCCATAGGTCCAACTCGTTGGTCACTGCGGCAGTTTTGAGTCAGGGTTATTTGGGTCTTTTCTTACCTTTCTAGTTCCTAAACTACGTTGTTTTGGCCTGTAAATAGACCCTATAACTGATTTTACTCCTAGAAAAATACTTATTCCCTTTCATTCCCCAAAATGCCCTCAGTTGCTCTCAAGATTTTCTCTCCAAGGCTAATTTCCTACAAGTGAAACTTTTGATGATTCTCCCAATGGCAACTGCACTTTGCCTACATTTTCTATCAATCCTTTATCCTATAAGTGTGTTTGATCTCCTACATGTGATTAGAGGCCACTGTGTCAACTATCAACTTTACAAAATCCTGCTGATGAGGGAAACAGTTACCTGTCATATGAGCATTGCCACTAACATTACCATTTCCACCTTCAGGTGCATGTCTGCTGCGAGAAGTACTTGGTGCATACTTATGTGGGGACTGCATGTAATCACTATGCATTGGCTGATGATGGGAACACTGAGAAAACCTTCCTTGTTGCTGAGAAGACACCATCTGCTGGTGTTGGTCCTTTGGATCTGCAGTGTTAGTATCGAGCATTGGAGTACTACCTGTAATGGGATCTGTCACTGCAATAACTCTCATTTTTCCTTTGAAGTCGGCTGGATATCCAATTAGCCTAAATAGTTTCCCTTCACATGACCATTGAGATGACAATTGTCACATTTCTTTAGCTTATTGCAATCAACCTTTATATGTCCTTTCATGTGACATAAATCACATAAGGAATTTCTTGTAAAATTCCTCTTCTGCCTGTAGTTATCATCACCATACCTAGAAGTGTACATAACTATCCTTTGGTATTCATACTTGATTCACCATTGCATAGACTTGATTAACATAGGTACTTGTGGCATTATTAGTATTGGACTTCTAGCTTAATTGTAACTATCACTCAATCCCATCTAAAACTGTAAAACCCTTTGATATTGTACATTTCAATGAACTCTTTAGAGTTAGGAAAATCACCTGAAGGATGGGGCATATTTGAGTCATATTCATCCCATAGATCCTTGAGTCTAGAGTAATAGACAGAGACTAAAGAAGTACCTTGAATAGAAGTGAAAATTTATGTATGTAATTGAAAAGTCCAGGAGCTATTGATTTTATCAAATCATTCTAGCAAATCCTCCCAAATGAAATTTCTATTTGAACAAAAAAAACACCACTGAGGAGATCCTAACTTATATTGCACATAAGCCAGGAAACTATAATTGCATTGCATCAATCCCAAAGCTTGGCCAAATCACATGTGAACTGATTATGCTTCACCGAATCCATATTGTTCCTTCCCAGCAATGTAAGCTTGACATCTCTGCTCCGTAGTGTATAATTGTCTGATTCAGTCAACATAATGGGAATCGTAAGTGAGCCAGGAGCATTTGATGGATACAAAAAGAGAGAATAATGATAATTGCTAGTTGTTGCATCATTTGCGGAAGTATTGTTCCCAATTGATCCTGAATCTGGCATGATAACAAGCTAAAAATGGTAGAAAAAAGTTAAAACTAAGCAAGAACATGTACAAAATCACTCGAATTCATCACAACATGTGAATGATTCCCTCGATTTGCATCTGTTTTGGCTGTGATACCATGTCAAGTTACTGGAATTGTATGAATCAATATACCAATAATGTAGAGAAATCTAGAGAAAATTTGAAGAAACGAAGATATTTTTCATTGATTAGTAACTAAATACAATGAGTTGCATATATACAATGCTGATAGTACATTACAACTGATGTTTCCGAACTAACCTTCTAACAAACTGATTCTAACTAATCCTGATTACTGACTTAACAGGATAATTAGCTTAATCTTCAACTACCACTAACTACTTCAATTTATTAGTTAGTGTTGAGTACTAAAGGACACTGACACATTCTCCAATCTTGTTCACATGAATTAAGGAGAAAAATCAGTAAAAAAGATTAGGAGGAGATAAAGTTTACTTTGTCTAAATGGGAAAAAGAACAAATATGGTAGTATATGTTGGGTATACAAATCCGAAAGTGGTCCCACATAAATCGGATGAAAGGTTAGTGACGAGTGGTAATTGTATACAACTATAGTTATAGTAAATAATTAAGTAGCATATGTTTGCTTAATTGGGTAAGTTTTTCAATAAACAAAGCCCCCAAAAATATCCGTACAAAGCAAGTGATGTTATTATGTCACTACCCAAAAATTGACATGATAGCACTTGTTTATTCTCACCAAGACAAGTCAGCTTCAACTTAACAAAACGAAAAAAATGCGGAAATATAAATGAAGAACAAGATGAAGGCGGAAAACTTATTTTTTCTATTATAATCCTGAACCTGGTTGTTGCGTGTACAAGCCACTAATACATAAAGTGTGGAATTTAAAGATAATTACTAGTCTCAATATCTTTATTTCTCAAAAAGAACAAAGCATAAAATAAGGAACAAGAGGGTTCGCTAGATGATAAGCACTTACCTCTCAACAATCATTTGACAATCCTCAAAAAGAGGAGAAGAAGAGCAATCGCATGGTACTGGGCTCAAAAGGTACACATGTGTAGAAGCAAGGAGTGAGTACCAACCAACATGGTACTCAACAAACAACCTAATAAACAAGGAAAATTAGCTATAAAACGAATATTCCTTTCATCCCAACTGCACCTTTATATTATTTCACTAACTGTACCCATTTCCCTTCAACTTTATATCATTTCACTAACCGTAACTATTTCCCTTCGGCTTTATATCATGTCAATAGACAAAATAATTTCCCTTCGGCTTTATTTCATATGTCTCATCACAGTGTACAACAATCAATGTATGTAAGCAACTTCACACCTTAAGGAAGAGATAACCATTCAAGTCCACTTTCATGCCATCAAAGCATCTCATCAATCAATCAACTAGGGCCACAACTAGGTAATTCACAAAGCATCATTATCAACACGTTGCCTTTTCTTTATGCCCTTTTTTATTCATAAGATTAATCAAGTGGAACAATGAACTTATCACCTCATTCCCATTACTTCCCAACACACACAATGAAGGAAAATACACAATTTTACTAGATTTAAAAGGTTTAGTAGATCACTTGCCTTAATTCAATCAACTAGTTAATCCAAGACTTGAATCTTCCCCTTCCGAATAACGTCCAAATCCACACAATCTATTTAAAATAAGTAATCACAATAAAATTCCTAAAACAACAATACCCATATCTTATACTTTGAAAAATGGGTCAATCAACTCAGAAACCCAATTCCGAGAATGAGGTTTGAATTTGAAAATCATTACTTGAAAATCTTACCAAAGGTATATTGAAAGGTTTAATGAATCTAAGGCTAAACTTGCCCTTTTTCTGAACCTAATCACACTCTTCATGGGTGACACACACAGCCAAGCATGATCCCCATCCATGAAAAGTACAACTTGAACTCTCTAGTCTGCATAACTCTTCTGTCAACTATGGGATGTCAATAATATACCCTAAATCATATGGACTTGCTCAACATCAACTCTAAGAAAGTATGTATCTAAAGAGGCCATCTCTATTGAGTCAAACCATCCTATCGAAGATCTACACTGTCGGCCATACAACACTTCAAATGGGGCCATCTGAATACTGTAGTGAAAATGTTATTGTAGGAAAACTCTGCTAAAGGTAAATGTTGATCCCATCTAGCACCAAAATCGATCACACAAGCTCAGAGCATGTCTTCCAACGCCTGAATCATCTTCTGGGACTGACTATCTATCTGAGGGTGAAAATATGTACTCATATCTAACCTAGTACCCAAACCATGTTGTAATGTTTTCCATAAATTGGAAGTGAACAAAGAATCTCTATAATAGAAAATAGAAATTGAGACTCCATGTCACAATTTGACTAATATAAAGCTCAACTAGCTTCTTTTTCATATACTTCTTCCAAACTGGTATGAAATAGGTGTTCTTGGTAAGCCTGTCAATGACCACCCAAATAGAGTCATAACCACCCACTGTGGTAGGCAAACCCATAACAAAATCTATAGTGATATGTTCCCTCATCCAAGTAGGAATAGACATCCTCTGAGATATACCTCTAGACTACTGGTGCTAACACTTGACCGGTTGGCAAGACAAAGACCTAGAAACAAAATCTGCAATATCCCCCTTCAAGCCACACTTCAATTATTGTTGGCTCAAATCATGATACATCTTTGCCGCTCCCGGATCTTGGGCATACAAATCATGCCTTTGATCATCAAGACACCATCAGAATTAAGGACAACCTCTTTAACTTCCCCTCTCATCACGTTGTCTCGAATAAGACACAACTTCTCATCATCAAATTGGTGCTCACAAATCTGCTTAACTAAGGAAGAACATGCCTCTAGGAAAGCAATCAAACCACCAGTCTACTCAGATATCTGTAACCAGAAGAAACTGTTGGCTAATCTTTGAAGATCTCTAGCCAATGGTCTCTCCTCAAAAGTTATAGTGGCAAGACTCCCAATGCTAGAAGTCTTCTGATACGCTCAAATAAGTATAAGCGATCGTTATCAAGTAAAGAACCCAACTTGTAGATTGGGGTCGATCCCACGAGGAATATAGTCTAGACTTAACTTTAACCCACGAATATATTCGTTTAGTCAACGTATTTCCAAAACAAGTAATTAAAGGGGGGGGGGGCGATTTGTGAAATAAATTCTGGAAATTGTGGTTAAGTAGCAAGTGAGCAGGATTCAACTTTGTTGTTATTAATGAGAGAAAGTAACTAGGGTGTACGTAGTCCCCATAAGCTCATAACACGATAATCCTAGAAATAGCAACCCTTTCCTAGTGTAATAAATGCAAAGTGATAAGTTAGGTATCTTTAATTCCTTGGTCCGACAACTAGAGGATTTCACCCCATACCTTGGTCCGTCTACGTGTGTATAATTTACTAACCCTTATCGTTACCTCATATTAGACATCACATCGATGCATGACTTAGTTTTCACCTTCGCACCAATCAACATTAGATTATTAGATAGTATCACACTAAATCTATGTTGATAATTCTTTTCTTATTAACTACCTTCTTGGTTCGATAAGTAGCAACAATGCGAGTTCTAATGTTTGCAACAGCTAAAAAGACTTCTAAACGAAAGAATTATCAATGCATGCAATAACACTATTCAAGAATTACTTAGTTACTATTCATACTTTGTTAATTGCTCATGGTTCCCACAACCCTAGTTATTTCCAAAGCCAAAAACTAGAATAAAAGTAACAATGTCTAACCCCCAAAAATGAGGTTTATATGCCCTATATATAGAAAAACAAGTCCCAACTAAAAAGGAAACGAAATAAGGAAATAAAGTTTTTGAACGTGGATGTAGTTGACGACACTGACCTATGGACTGTGGATAGACCTATAGTCCGTACGTCCTTTTCGTGATTTGGGACTTAGGCAATTTTTTAACTCTTCAAATCTCCTCTTTTCAGTTGCAATTGACGGATCAACAGGACAGACTGTGATTCAATCCACGGTCCATGGATCATTCTCTGTGGTTTCATACTTAGACTTTTGAAATCAGATACTAGAACATCCTTCTCTGAATGGTTTGATGGACTTGCAGGATGGCCCGTAGGTTGACCTACAGTTCGTAGTTTGAGGTCGTGGTTCCACACTAGGTCAAGAATTCCCTGATTTCTTCTTCATGTTTTCCCTGTCCATCTATGATCACCATCCACTGAACGTGACTGGACCTACGGTCTGTGAGTCACTTCCATAGATGCCCTTTTCTGTACAATTCTTCAGTTGTGTTCTGCAAACATGATAAAAACACATTAATACCAATACAAAATGGCCCTCGACATACACAACTCTCAAGTGAAATGTATTAAAAATACCGTAAAATCACGGTATATCAACATCCTCAACTTAAATTCATTGTTTGTCCGCAAGCGACGCGCTAAAACTCTAAACGACACTTGTATAGAAGCAAGTATTCAAACACAAGCAATCACATGGTTCTCTATATTGACTCTCTTTATGAGTGCAAATCTTTTCTCTTAGACTCAACAAGCTAACTCATGCGGTTCAAAATATGACAAAGATCGACCAATCAACACACAACTTACACTGTTTGGCTATCACAAGGTACCAACTTTTCGACAATGTAACTAGTGCCCTTACTTCAAACGAAATCCCTTTTTCACACAATGATTATGATTTTCAGTACAAGGATTCATTCAACACTCACGTTCAGAAGTAATTTCAAGTACAGTTAGTGCTCAATACCATAGGCTTGCCCTTATTTTCACTTCTTAGACTCTCCAATCTAATTGCTAGGATCACTTTAGGGACTTTTTAGTGACTTTCTGCCCTCCTTGACATTACATTGGTTATTTACCTCTTCCTTGACCTATTTTTGGCAACTTTTCATCTCAATTTCTTTCCCTTAACTCTCTTCAACCAAGGATGTGACGTTTGACTTTTGACTCTTATTTCTCACTTTCTTTTTTTTCTTTCACTTTCTTTTTCTTTTATTTCTTTCAACACTTTTCTTTTGCTTCTTTTGCACAAAGCCACATACTTTTTCATATTTTTTCCTCTTTTCAACACTAAACTCTTTTTATACCTTTTTTCTATTTGGTTTTCTTTTTCATAGCCACCCTCAACTTACGCATTTTGCATTAGTTGAGGTGCACAATGTCCGATATTGGACCAGGGCCAAGATCAAGGTAACTTTTGGGCTTAGCCACCATCAACTTAGGCTTTTGGCCTAAGTCAAGGTGCACATGTCCAAGGAGGGACCGGGGCCAAGACAATGTTCGTAAGGGAAGGTACTTAAGTGAATCAAAAGAATTGGTCAATGTTAGGCTCAAATATTTAGATCAAAGGGAATAATGCTACCATTTGGTTAGATTATTTTAGGCTTAAGTGGACTAATTTGAACAATGGCCTATGATTACTTCCTAACTTCTTGCCTAAATTATCCTAGCAGGACCAACGGGGCAAGTTCTAGATTGGCATAAAACTGTCTAAACAATAAACCATTCTCACACACTCTTGGCACATGGTTTCATTATTAGATTATTAGATTACCCAGTTCAAGTTTTAGCTTAAGTCATGAGATTAAGTTGGTTCTTTATCATGTCATACTCAGAACCAACACATTCAACTCATTCTAGCCTACACATTTTAGTACATATCACAAATTTTGGACGGGTATCATTTTTCATTCATAATTATGCCATCATGCTTCATTCTTTCTCATGCTTCTACACATACAATCCTAACACAAGCCGGTCTAACAGAAATTAAAAGCAGTCTCTTGGGGAAAAAGAAGACAGGCAAGAAAACTGCAAAGAGAGGATTATGAGTTGGGTTACTCAGACTTTACCCTATCACTCACAATCCATTTACCCCACCCCCAAGAAAATATAGTGTAATTGTCCCCAATGCACAAAAAGTAAAGAATAAAGGATCGGGTGAAGCAAACCTGTGGCGCATAGCACCGAAGAACTCAACAAACAGGTGGGTCCAATTTCTCGGAGTCCAGGAGTGATTTAAAAAAGGGAGGGTTTTATTTAAAAGAGGTCCAGGTAGAGTCAGGTAGAACTAGGGTTTGGACCCACGAGACCTCGTATACGGTCCATGGGTCAACCTACAGACCGTAGATGGGGTCTGTAGGTCACTTACACACTTGGAAAAATTTAGGAAACTTACCTGGGGTCTAAGGCAACCATTCACAGTCCGTAGTTTGACCTGCAGACCGTTGATGGTCTCTGTAGACCTCTGCACCATACATTTTCTGCAAATTTTTCTTTTCATCCCTGCAGATGTAGCAACCATTTGACCTTTCTTTTTATATTTTTTGGATGCTTTTTAGACACGGACCCTATGCTATATCTAGCCAACACTAAAACAAAAGTAAAGCAGCTAGCTAAACGAACACAAAAAAGCAAAAAAGCAAAGAAAACTACTAAACCAAAATGAAAAATCTATAGTTGGCTAGATTGTACATCTTGGGTTGCCTCCTAAGCAGCGCTTGATTTAATGTCGCGGCACGACGCAAGACTCTTGATTACTCAGACTTCATCAAGATAACATGCCTCAACAACTTCTTGCACACTTTCCGCGTTTCCCAAATAGACCCTGATCCTTTACCTGTTTACCTTGAACCTAGTACCCTCACTGTTCTCAAGCTCAACTGCTCCATATGAGAGCACTTCCGTGACTAAGAATGGCCTGGTCCACTTGGACTTGAGCTTGCCCGAAAACAAACGTAACTTAGAGTTGAATAGAAGCACAAGATCACCCACAACAAATTCTCACTTTTCAATCCTTTGATCATGATACTTCTTCATCTTTTCCTTGTAAAAGGCTGAATTTCATAAGCTCTTAGGCGAAACTCATCAAGCACATTTAAGTCACTCATTCTGTGATTCGATGCGGCTCCCCAATCAATATTTAGCTTCTTTAGCGCCCACATAGCCTTATGCTCTAGCTCTACCGGCAAATGGCAAAACTTTCCATATACAATTTGGTAGGGGGACATACCTATGGGAGTCTTGAATTCGGTCCGATAGGCCCATAGAGCATCATCAATCTTCCTTGACCAATCCATTCTATTAGCATTCACAGTCTTTGCCAAAATCTGCTTGGTCTCTCTGTTGGACCCTTCAACTAGCCCACTAGACTGTGGATGGTAAGGAGTGGCTACATTGTGGCTGATGCCATGTTTCTCAAGTAACGCCTTGAACAACTTATAGCAAAAGTGGGAATCTCCATCGCTGATAATCGCCCTAGGTGTACCAAATCTGGAGAAGATATTCTTTTTCAAGAATGCGGTGACACTTTTACCTTCATTATTGGGAAGCGCAATTGCTTCCACCCACTTCGAAACATAATGAACTACAACAAAAATATACTTCATCCCATGTGAACTCACAAATGGACCCATAAAATCAATGCCCCATACATCAAACAACTCTATCACCAATATAGGATTCATAGGAAGCTCTGGCCTTTTTGAAATTCCTCCTTCTCTTTGGCAACAGTCACAAGACTTAGTGAAATCATGAGCATCTTGGTGGATGGTAGGCCAGTAATACCTATACTGCAAAATTTTATGTGCAGTCCGAATACCACTATGATACCCATCAACAGGCGATGCATGGCACACCTCTAGTATACTGAACATCTTAACCTCGGGCACACAACAACGAATAATCCCATCTGTACAACTACGATACAAGTAGGGCTTATCCCAAAAGATCACTTGCCAAATAGTTAGCAAAGTCTGCGAAACAAGGAATCAGATTATGAGAAGAAACCAATACTTGTTTATCTGGAAAAACATCATTAATTTCAGTCCTATCACCAAGCTTGAGCATAGCTTCTTCCTCCAATCTGGACAAGTGATCGATAACCTAATTTTCTGTCCTCTTTCTATCTTTCACCACAAAGTCAAACTCTTGCAGCAACAAAACCCATCTAATCAACCTCAATTTTGCATCCTTCTTAGCCATCAAATACCTTAATGCGGAATGGTTAGTATGCACTATGATCTTAGTACCAAGCAAGTAGGATCGAAATTTCTCGAATGCGAAAACCACTATAAAAAGCTCCTATTCAATCACTGTATAGTTCTATTGAGCCACATTTAGAGCTTTGCTAGCATAGTAAATATGATGAAGAATCTTCTCACGCCTCTGTCCCAATACCACACCAAGCACCACTCCACTCGCATCACACATTATCTCAAACGGCTGTCCCCAATCCGGTGAAATAATGAAAGGTGCATTAACTAACTTCTCCTTCAACTCCCCAAATGCTCTTAGACAAGCATCATCGAATTCAAACTTATACTCCTTTTCAAGCAGTTTGCACAATGGATGTGCAATTTTGGAGAAATCCTTGATGAACCTCCTATAGAAGCCTGCATGCCTAAGAAAACTTCTAACACCTTTAACAAAGATAGGTGGTGGAAGCTTTTCTATTACCTCAACTTTCACTCTATCAACCTCAATACCATTCTCAGAGATTCGATGACCCAAAACTATCCCTTCTTTTTCCATGAAGTGGCACTTCTCCCAATTGAGCACAAGATTGCACTCTTCACACCGTTTAAGCACCTCAGCCAAATGGTCCAGACAACGATCAAAAGAGTCACCTACCACAAAGAAATCATCCATGAATACCTCAATAGTGTCCTCCACCATATCAAAAAATATCGATATCATGCAATGCTAGAAGGTCGCTGGAGCATTACACAACCCAAATGACATCCGTTTGAAGGCGAAAGTCCCATAAGGGCAAGTGAAGGTGGTATTTTCTTGGTCTTTCGGAGCTATAAAAATCTTATTGTAGCCTAAATAACCATCAAGGAAACAATACCAACCCTTACCCGCAAGTCAGTCCAATATCTGATCCATGAACGACATAGGAAATGGTCCTTTTTTGTCCAAGCATTTAATTTCTGGTTGTCAGAACAAGCTCGTTTCTCTCATTAGGTACCACAATAATCCCACCTTTCTTGGGCACACAAATATAACGCACCTAACTACTATCTGCAATGGGATAAATAACTCCAGTATCCAACCACTTGATGATTTCCTTCTAAACTACCTCTTGCATAGACATATTTAATCTTCTCTGGTGCTCAATACTAGGCATGTGATCCGACATGAGTTTAATTTTATGAGAACAAATACCAGGAGGAATCCCAATAATGTTTGCAATAGTCCACCCAATTGCCCGCTTGAACCTCTTCAACACAGACACCAATGCCTCAACTTGTGTCATATTCAAATCTGCTGCAATGATGACCAGTAAAGTACCATGTCTCACTAAGAATACATACCTTAAATGTGATGGTAGAGCCTGAAGCTCCAATTTTAGAGCCTTCTCAACAGACGGTCTTGCAGGTGGAGAGTCATAATTCTTCATGTCTAACTCCAATCTCTTTGGTTTTGAACAAAATTTGAACCTACCAAGTGCGACGACCAATTCATCATAGTCTTTAATACCATCACCCTTAAAATTTATCATTATTTCTGCTAGTGCATCAACACCCAACCTTTTTTTAATAGACACCTCAGAACCACTCTCTACAATATGCGTCACCATAGATACCGATTTGAGCTCACTACTCTGCTTCATGGACCTATAGATATTGAAAGTTGCCTCTTTATTATTCAATCAGGACTTCATATGCCCTTTCTCCATATCAACCAAGGCGCGCCCAATGGGTAGGAATGGTCTCCTAAGGATAATGGGAACCTCAAAGTCAACATCACAATTAAGTATCAAAATCTATCGGAAAGATAAAAGACTCCACTTTCACTGGTACATCATAAGGCACACCAGTGGGCTTCTTCACAGTTCTATCAGCCATAAGCAGTCGCATCACAGTCGGTTTTGGATCCCCTAAACCCAACTTCTTGTAAATAGACAATGGCATCAGATTGATACTAGCACCTAAATTGCACAAAGCTTTTGCAAATTGTAGTAGCCTAATGGTACAAGGAATAGTGCAATCACCAGGATCCTTCTTCTTCTGCACAAGGGACCTTGTAGCAATAACACTATAATGTTGCAACTTATCATCATCTTCAAAACTCACGACCCGGTTTTTAGTTACCAAGTCCTTCATAAACTTCACATACCCAGACATTTGCTCCAAAGCTTCTATCAATGGCACATTGATGGAAAGCTGCTTCAACATACTAATAAACCTGTGGTATTTGCCTTACTCAATTTTCCTCACAAACCTCTGTGGGAAATGAGGTGGAGGTCTAGGCATGGGAACAACTTTCTGGGTTATCTCCACTTTTTTCTTTGTTGCATTCTTGGACTCTCTATTTACCTCAATCACATCATCATTTTTACTAGCCTCAACTTCAACCCCATATGACATAGGTAGATCAATGGCTGCTTACCCCCTCGAGTAGTGACTGCCATACAATGCCCATCATTCTTTGGATTCTGGATAGTGTTGCTAGGAAGTGTGCCAGGTTGACATGGGTTTACCGTAGTAGACAACATGAGTCATCTGCTGCTCAAGATGCTTGATTGACACTACATGGACATCAAGTTTTTGACCAATACCAGACAAGTCATTTTGTATATCCTTGACATTCTCATCAGTCGAATCGAACCTCTTCACCATCTTTTGTATCATATTCTCAATACATGACATGTTACCTCCAGCTTCTCTATTACTAGATTCCCAATTTTGAGGAGGAATATAAGGCCCAACCCGATCATTTATGTTGCCATAGTTGTTTTGATTGTAGTTCCCATCCCAAAAATATTCACCCTCTCGATTATAGTTTCCATAGTTCCAACCTTGGTTTCCTTGACCTTGGCACCAATTATCCGTATTGGAACCTTAGGTGTTGGCTTGGAAAGCCCCCGTCTGATCATTCACCGCATAAGTATCCTTTTCATAGTAACACTCTTCAACCGGTGGTGGATTTCTAGTCAAATAATTGACAGTATTTACCCTTTCAGTACCTCCGCTCACATGCTTCAACACCAACCCCAGCTCGGTCCTCATCTGAGTCATTTCCTCATGAATCTCATTGGTAGATTGATTAGTTGTAGCTTGAACTGCAAACATGTTTCTCCCCGTATCCAACTTTCTAGTGCTCCAAGCTATATTGTTCCAGGAAATCTTCTCCAGTTTCTCTGCAATCTGCTCAAAAGTGCACTCACCATATGAACCTCCAACGATAGTATCAAGAACCACCTTACTATTGTCATCCTGACCTCGGTATAAATATTTCTTCAGCGATTCTTCATCAATACGATAATTCGGGACACCTCTTATGAAAGCAGTGAACCTGTCCTAAGAACTACTCACATAATCTCCAAGTAGTGCTATGAAGTTGTTAAGTTTATCTTTGTGGTTCAGCTTCTTTGACACTGGAAAGTATTTTGCCAGGAACACATCAGTTAATTGGTCCCATGTGTAGATTGAGTTATAAGGAATCTCAGTAAGCCACACAGCAACATTGCCAGTCAATGATAGATAGAATACTCTCAATCCAATTACATCTATGTCCAAGCCCGGTCGACCCACTGAACTTTTGCAAACATTTCTCAGCTAGGCTATGTGCGCATATGGATCCTCTGATGCTAAACTAGAGAACAAACCCCTCGCTGTAAGAATCTACATCAAACTACTAGTCACCACAAATGTATGCCCCGAAGGTAGAGAGGGTAGAACAAGAGGTCCTTTAGATTTTGTGGCATTAAAGTTGACCCTATAGTTATCACACAGTCTTGGTCGTGGTGGATCCTGTACCCTCAATGCTCTCCTAGTAGATTTTCACTTTGAACTTGATTATTCACCTACCCTCTGAGGCTGCAACTCAACCCCAACACCTAAATCTCCTTCAATAGGATTGATTGGGACTCCTTGGTTATTCATTCTTTGCAAAGTTCTGTTTAATTATGGATCGTAAGGAGTAAGTGGTTCACCTTTGGGTCCGTGTACTTGGCATACACTAGAGTAGGAACCTGAGAGAAACAAAAACAAAAGAAAAAGTAAAATTAGGAAATATTTGACTAAAGTTTAATAATGTAGTTAAACTTAATCTAAAAGCCTTATTCCCCGACTAAAGTTTAATAATGTAGTTAAACTTAATCTAAAAGCCTTATTCCCCGGCGGTGGTGCCAAAATTTGATATGCTCAAATTACACCTCCCTAAAGAAGTATAAGCGATCGTTATCAAGTAAAGAACCCAACTTGTAGGTTGGGGTCGATCCCATGAGGAATATGGTTTAGACTTAACTTTATCCCACTATTATGTTTGTTTAGTCAACGTATTTCCAAAACAAGTAATTAAAGAGGAGGGGGGGATTTGTGAAACAAATTATGGAAATTGTAGTTAAGTAACAAGTGAGCAGGATTCAACTTTGTTGTTATTAAAGAGAGAAAGTAACTAGGGTGTACGTGTTCCCCATAAGCTCATAATGCGGTAATCCTAGAAATAGTAACCCTTTCCTAGTGTATTACATGCAAAGTGATAAGTTAGGTATCTCTAATTCCTTAGTTCGGCAACAAGAGAATTTCACCCCGCACCTTGGTCTGACTATGTGTGTATAATTTACTAATCCTTACCGTTACCTCATATTAGACATCACATTGATGTATGACTTAGTTTTCACCCTCGCACCAATCAACATTAGAATATTAGATAGTATCACACTAAATCTATGTTGATAATTCTTTTCTTATTAACTACCTTCTTGGTTCGGCAAGTAAGCAACAATGCGAGTTCTAACATTTGCAACCGCTAAAAAGACTTCTAAACAAAAGAATTATCAATGCATGCAATAACACAATTCAAGAATTACTTAGTTAATATTCATACTTTGTTAATCTAACTAAGGAAATCAAGAATTGCTAAAATTGCAAGTTAATCTCCAAAACCAAAAACTAGAATAACAATAACAATGTCTAACACCCAAAAATGAGGTTTACATGCCCTATACATACATAAAAAAAATAAGTCCCAACTAAAAAGGAAAATGTTTCTGGACGCGGTTATAGTTGACGACACTGACCTACGGACCGGGACTGACCTACGGTCCGTAGGTCCCTTTCGTGATTTGGGACTTAGGCAATTTTTTAACTCTTCAAATCTCCTCATTTCAGTTGCAATTGATGGACCAACATGATAGACCGTGATTAATCCATAGTCCATGGATCCTCCTCCGTGGTTTCATACTTAGACTTTTGAAGTCAAGAACTGGAACACCCTTCTCTGAATGGTTTGACAGTCCTGCAGGATTGCCCATAGGTCGACCTATGGTCCGTAGTTTGAGGTCGTAGTTCCATACTTGGTCAAGAATAGAATTCCCTGATTTCTTCTTCATGCTTTGCATGTCTATCTATGATCACCATCCACGAAATGTGTCTAGACCTACGATTCATGAGTCACTTTCGTAGATACCCTTTTCTGAACAATTCTTCAGTTGTGTCTCATACTTCCACGTCCAAACTTATTTCCTGCAAAAATGATAAAAACAGATTAATACCAATACAAAATGGCCCTAGACACATATAACTCTCAAGTGAAATGTATTAAATATATTGTAAACTCATGGTATATCATCTTCCAACTCAAAGCATTGGCCACTACATTGGGGTTTCTCAGATTATATAAGATGGTGATATCATAGTCCTTTAGTAGCTTAAGCTATCTGCACTGCCTCAAGTTTAGATCCCTCTCACTGAAGATATACTGAAAACTCCGATGGTCAGTGAAGACCTCATAATGTACCCCATACAGATAATGTTACCATAGCTTAAGCAAAAATACTACGACTGCCAACTCTAAATCATGAGTAGGGTAGTTCTTTTCATGGGTCTTCAACTGTCTAGAAACATAAGAGATCACCTTCCCCTTTTGCATTAGAATACCACCCAACCCGATTCTAGAAGCATCACAACAAATAATGGAGTCTATACCCTCCTCGATTAAAGTTAAAACATGAGCCAAAGTCAACAAGGTTTTGAGCTCCTGAAAGCTTTCTTCACACTTTTCATACCGCTGAAAGTTCTCACACTATCACGTTAATCTGGTAATTGGAGATGCAATATTGAAGAAGCTCTGAACAAATTAATCTCTTGTAAATAGCCTGCAGGTCCCACAAAACTCCAAATCTCTATAACTGCCATAGGCCTGGTCTAACCTCTACATGCCTCATCTTGGTAAAATCCACCTGAATACCTTCCTCAGACAGCACGTGTCCCAAAAATGCTATAAAATCAAGCCAAAACTTGCACTTCGAGAACTTGTTATATATCCTCTATTCCCTCAATATCTGGAGCATAATTCTCAAATGTCGATCATGATCCTTCTCAGTCTTGGAGTACAACAAGATGTTATCAATGAACACTATCACAAAATAATCTTGATAAGGTCAAAACAACTTGTTCATCAACTCCATGAATGATGTAGGGGCGTTAGTCAAACTAAGAGACATCACAAGAAAGTTGTAGTGCCCATAACGAGTCATGAAAGTTGTCATAAAGATATATGGTGCCGTAATCTTCAGCTAATGATAATCGAACCTCTAGTCAATCTTAGAAAACAAAGATGCTCCCTGAAGTTGATCAAATAAATCATCAATACGAGGAAAAGGATACTTGTTCTTCACTATCACTTTGTTCAAATGCTGGTAATCAATACACGTCCTCATGGTACCATCCTTCTTCTTCACAAATAGAATAAGAGTACCCCACAAAGAAACACTATGGAGAATGAACCCCTTACTCAACAAGTCCTGCAAATTGTTCTTCATTTCCTTCAACTCTTCTAGAGCCATGCGATAAGGAGAGATATAGATGGTATTGGTGCTCAAATCCTATTCAAAAGAAAAATAAATATCCCTATCTGGAGGAACATATGGAAGGTTAGTAGGAAACACATTTGAAAATATTTAGTTGGTACTAGACCTTCTTGAATACAACTAACATCGGAACTGCTGTCAATCATAGCAACATTAGTTATGGAAAATTGATTATCAATTATTATGATGCAATTAACATACCATTTATGGGCGGTAACAACCTGCATCATTCCCAAAAACATATCTTTTTTAGGGTCAAAGTTAACAAATTTAGCAAGTGTATTAACTGCAGGAGTATTATCATCATCAACTATATTCTTACATTTGCTATAAGTAGTTTCAATCTGAGTAATGCGGTGATCACAAATCATTTGATTTTGTTTAAGAGACTTAATCTCCTTTTTTAAATTTTCAATTTCTTCTTTTAAATCATCAAAGGAAGTATCACGAACAATAACATGATTAGGATTTCTATTTAGTCTAGTATTAACTTCAGACAAGGAATATGGAGCAGAGTATTCAAAATCATTTTTTGGTTTTTCAACCATTTTTGAAGAACTCGCACTGTTATTAACAGCAAATTGAATAATTTTATCACGTAAATCATTATCAGTAACTTCTTTCAGAAGTTCAATCACATTGTCAGGAGTAATAGTATGAATATTCAAATCTTCAAATTGAGATTGCAATTTATAAAAGAATTCATCATCTTCACAGGAGCAAATATCTCCGTTGCATTTGCAAGTCTTAGTAACAGCATTAGGAGCCGGTTGCTTAGAACTAGAAGACTCAGAAACCTCTTCTTCTGATCCTGATTTTGAATCATAATCAAATTCTAAACCGTAAGTATATAAGAAACTATAAATCTTATCATGAACTTCTTCATTAAGTTCTAAAGATTTCAACTTTTCAAGCCTGCAATTGGGTGCTATATGTCAAAATTTTCCACATTTATAACACTTGATTTTGGGGAGTTCCATGGTTATAATTATGCACCTGGATCTGAATTGATTTGTTTATCATATCGCATCTATTATAAACTGCTTGCTACTTTGAATCCTCGATGTAAATTATATGATACATCGGATCAAACTATTTTGGTAGAAATAGGTGGGAACTCGCAAAAATCAAGTGCTATATATCCAAATTTTCCACATTTATATTACTTGATTTTGGCGAGTTCCCGCCTAGATCGAATTTTATGAAATCGACTAGATTTACGATGAATTCTGCGCTCTCTCTGTTCATCCCTAGATCTTTGTCTAGACTTTTTTCTTCTATGATGTTCATCTTGATTAAAGTCTTTAGAATCTCTATGTTTGACTTGGTTTCTGGTAAACCAAACTGAGTGCAAAAGTCTCCTAACTGAGATCTTTCTCTAAGCTTATCAATCTTAAGCTGTCTAGAGAGCTTTAATTCATTGCACAAATTAATACCTTCTTGGGTAAGCTCCTATAAGTTTTCCATAAGTAAAAGTGCCATAAGGAATAGCTCCTTGTGAATTCCTTAGTCTTTTTAACTCTCTCGGCAAATAAAGAAGGTAAGCCATCTATGAACTTGGCTTTCCAGTGTTCAAAACCGTTTTCGGGTAGTTCCATCACCCTGCTAAGATAGGTGTCCTTATACCACCTAAATTCTCCTAAATTTCTACATCGAAGACCATTTAGCAAAGAACGAACAATTTCATATTGATTGGTAAATTTTCCATTGAAATGTTCTAGAATAGTCAAGACTAGTGTATAAACAACGTCTTCTCTATTTTTTACTAAGGCAAATCTTAATTTATCAACACCTTCATTAGCAGCTTTAGCATTAATTATGGTGGCTTTTGCCTCTGTGCTCATATAATTATCCCACCAGCCTCTAAGTTGGCCCGTAAAACCTGCAATAATCATTTTACAAATAGTTCTATCGGTGTTATTAACACTCTTACAAATAATAGCATACATAAGCATTCGGTGAACAAATATAGTTAATTGCCTATCGGTTAGACCGTCGAGATTCTATTCATAAATCTCACTTCCACTATAAGAGGTATTAGTTTGGTTCCAATCACGTTCCTCTATCAGAACATCTTGAGGGGTTGGCCTGGGATAATAATAAGTTTGCATACTTGGTTGCTGAGCATAATTAGTGTCACCTCTATTTTTCTTGGGATAACCACAAAGTTTATTAATTTCTATATCAACTTGTTTTTGAAAATCAAAAGTGGTTTCTATTTCATCTGCAAAATCTTCAGATAAACTAATGGGTTTCGCCTTAAATTCTGAAAACTTTTTATCAAGAAGATTTTCAAGATCATAAAGAGGTTTAAAAATGAAGTCGTGAATATCAGGAGGTCTTTGAATAGGAACATCTGGTTTTTTTGACGTAGAAGCCTGTTTAGAAGAAAGTGTTAAATCACTGTTAATCTGACCAATTAGAGTTATCAGATCATCTAATTTTTTATCAAGAGAACTAATATGTTCTCCTAAAACTTTCACATAAAGTCCTAAATAATTGTTTTGAGAAATGAGATTATTAATCTCGTTAATATTTATCATAGCCACATCATTTTTAATAAATTTCTGAAAAGTAGTGAAAGTAATACCTGTATTATTAGGTAGTATAAATGGTGCCTGAGGCGGATAGATAGCTTTGATAATCTTACCTGATTCATCTTTATAGGATCGTTCAAGAACTTTGATGAATAAAGGTAAATAAGTAGTTATAAACCAAGGTACGAAGAACATAATATGATTATGCAAAGCACAAGTCTCATAAAATTCTTGAGAAATATTATTCAAATCATCCGCACTATAAGTGTCTAAAAATCAAGTTTTAAACTGGTTCAATTTTTCACTTGAAAATTCATTTTGAATATACTTCCTTGCTAGTGAACCTGGACTAAAATCAATTAGGTGTACATTCATCATTAAGTATCAGTAAGATTAAAATTCATTTCGGATGCTGAAGGAATATCCTTATCAGAAATATCAGATGATTTTTCATTTACTCGAACTATGTTATACTTGGTTGCTGAGCATAATTAGTGTCACCCCTATTTTTCTTGGCATAACCACGAAGTTTATTAATTTCTAAATCAACTTGTTTTTGAAAATCAAAAGTGGTTTCTATTTCATCTACAAAATCTTCAGATAAACTAATGGGTTTCGCCTTAAATTCTGAAAACAATATAATACAAGAGAACAAGAGAGAGAACAAAAGAGAGTTAATAAATAAAGTAGCAGCTTGTTTATAAAAATAAAATTAAAAAAAATTAAAAATACAGGACATTTTATAATAGTTTTTGGGATAAATTAATGAAACGGGATCCCATGACAAAATCGTTATACGGACATGAATTATTGGATCTTATTAAACAAAGAATTCAAGAATATTGTTTATAACACCAGTGAGAATGTTTATAACTTCTCCAAGATGATAATTAAACAAATTATATCGGTTGAAGATTGGGGTAACTCCACAATGAAAGAAAGATAGATAAGTCTAAATAAAGTCTCGATGAATTTTACATATTGCGATTATATTCATTCTTTTGATAAAGTCCTCATCTACAATAATAAGAGACAGAAGCATACATGGTTCATAAAAGTTTGTGCAAAAATATTTACAAAATCAATCTCTAATTGGTTCCTAAATTGGTGGTCATACCACGGTCCAACAACTAAGATTTTACCAGATCCATTTATCAAGTTATACAACGAATGGGTAAAATTCTTGCCAAATCTGAATGAATTGTATCATCAGATCATATCTGTTATATTGAAAGGATCGAACAAATCTATTTCTTTATTGAATTCTCGATCCCATGGATTCACAAATGGACTCCGGAGGTAGGATTTATCGATGAACAAACTCCTTGTCTATACAGGCCATTTTATAATAATTTTTGGGATAAATTAATGAAACGGGATCCCACGATAAAATCGTTATACGGACATGAATTATTGGATCTTATTAAACAAAGAATTCAAGAATATTGTCTTGTTCCTAAAAAGGGAATTATACAGGATAGCTCCATCCGACATATTGCTCGAAAGATCTCTATTCAGGATGGAAATAAAGAAGAGATGATTAATAATTATCTCAATGAAGTAAGAAAAAACATACTTCTCAATATTACCCAATACGAGAAGTCAGACACTTCAATGCGAAGTGAAACATGTGTTGACGCTGCAGATATTCAAGAGGCTCAATTATGTGAACCTACCACAGAGGATGTGCTGGAAAAAATAGAAGATCTCCTCCGCAAACTAAAGGGAAAACATCACGTGTGAAGTTGATCTTTAACAAAGTCACTATCAATAGTAGATACACTGTTGAACAACAATAGAAAAACTTCAGAAGAATTTAACGCCAAAGATTGCTCAGTAGTTTTTATCAACTGTTTATTAGAGATCTTATCAAACCAACCATAATCATAAATGGTTTTTATATCAACTTTCAGAATAGTCCATTTGTTTAAGAAATCAAGGTTTTGAGGTATATCTACCTCTTCTAATCTTATATTTTTAGTACTAGTATCTCCTAGATCCATAGTCAAGAGCATATATCTATGCCGAATACTTTACATCAATCTTATATTTACCATGAATGTTCCAAGGCTCTGATACCAAAGGTACAGGATCACTGACCTGACAGTAGTCCGCTCAGTCATAGATTAAGAAATTCAATATTCTTAGAGGTAGTCCAACTACATAAGAATCGAAATACACAAGAATTTTAACATAGTTTCTCAGACTGCATGGTGATTTATTTTAAATTTTGAGCATCACGAAGAGTAGCTAAGAAAGTTTCAGGTAACCCTTTAAGAGTTAGAGGTTTAAAAGCAATTTGCACCATGCCAATATGCAAGAATTTATATTGAGATTTATATAAGTCAATATCATGCTTATTCAACAAAGGAATGGTCTGTTCAAAAGAATTTAATGCCAAAGATTGCTCAGTAGTTTTTATCAACTGTTTATTTGAGAACTTATCAAACCAACCATAATCATAAATGGTTTTTATATCAACTTTCGGAATAGTCCATTCATTTATTATTATTATTATTAGTATTATTATTATTATTATTATTTTTATAATCTTTTATATCTATCTATATATCTCTATATGTCTTAAAAAATGATATTTTAAAAAATTTAATATATATGTAACGAATTAAATAATAAAATAGTATTTTATTTTATAACTAAACATTTTTTAAAATTTAAAATAATTCTAAAAAAGTATAGAGTGTCGCATTCAGTAAAAAAATTATTATTAATATTATTATTATTATTCATTAATAAAAATATGAAAACTTCCCAAAAAAAGAACATGTTAAATTCGAAATTAAATTTTTTTTTATTTATTAAAAAATTATTATTATTATTATTATTATTATTAATAATAATAATAATAAAATCCACCAAAAAATTGTAAAAATATTAAACATATACAAAAATATATATATATTTTAAATTTTTAAATTTTCATTTGAATTGATCTTAATCCTTATATGATTGATGTTTTTGAAAAAAGATTCAAATACCTTTAATTTGACCGGCTAAGGATCACCTAACCTTTTATATTGTAAGAGATACGGTCGTTTGAAGTTGACCCTAGAGAAATCTTATATTGAAACTCAATTTGTAAGAAAGCTTTCAACTCAACATTGTGCTAGGGGATTCTAATGACCTTAATTCATATCCTAAATCATTCTCACACTAAAGAATTGACCTTAACACCTAAAATATATTAAGAATCACTCGGTACGATCTTATTTACAAATGAAGAATGATTTGAGTCTTAACTTAGAAATTTTTCAGGGTGTTACAATATCTCCCCCTTGGGATCATTCGTCCTCGAATGACGATTAAACTGAGAATGGAAGGGAAAGGAATTAATCTTGCTATCTTTTTGACTTATGAACTTGCCTACTAACAGAGGTGGAACTGATTCATACTAAGAGTTTTGAAACTAGACTCGAGCACGCTTGACACGAAGCTCACCTAAGATTTCATGATTAAAGGCCAGGGCATGAAACAATAATCTTTGGTCACAAAGTAAGAACATGAATACTATGCCTTAAAGAAATAGATTAATAACTTTCAAGTTTAGCAAACCATGCCATCCTGCTCTTTAGGAATACTGCTCATCATCACCATCACTAACACAACTGAAAAAGGGATCACTGAAAAAACTTAGAGGGAAAGATCATAAGCACGATTCATTCGAGAAATCTTCTATAAGAATATGAATAAAGTAACATTATGTTTCTATCCATTGAGAGTAAATCATGAATTTGCGAGACTGGGCATACTATAAGACATGAGTGCTAATATGAATAAGTTCATATCATAAGGTTAATATCCATAACTGTATGGAGTAAGATTGACATCAATGGGCTAAAGACTTTGCCCCTCATTTTGGGAACTGTGCATAGATGTGAAACTGTGTGAAGTGTATGAACATAAGTCTTGAACACAATTCTGATATAATAGAAATCAACATGATATTGTAATGACTGACTTTGAAGAATACACTATAGTATGAATGGATTGATATATCACTATAACTCTGTCTAAACACATCACTATTTGATTCTCAACACTTGACTTTGTTGTCATCTTATCATCTCGCCATTAGGTCTGAAGCTGATAATATAAAGCTATAGATCTATTCCATTTCTTCTAAACTAGTCTATATTCAATTTACTCTAATACTTAGAAAAATGCTAATCACATGTCCACAGAACTCTCCAAGTGCAAATACTAAGATTCCTTCTAGGGATTTTTTCTAAGAAGGTTCCTTTAACCTCTTCCCATTGGCTTATAAAACCCTTAATCAAACTCTTAATAGTATGACTTCTCCATCTTACTCCACTATACTATCCTTCTAAGTCCATATCAATCTAACGGGAAGAAACTTGAACTATATTTGAAAGGTTCATCATTGGCTATATATAGTCCCTTCGACCAAACTCTTAAGGGTAATAGGTAATAATTTTTGCATCAGTCTACTCCACATTTATAACTCAACTATACTATAAAGGCACATTAAGAAAATCATAAACTTAATTAGAGCCTCGTTTGACTATATATGATCTAGGGTACACCTCTTGATGTTCTTGCTAACATAATAACTTAGTTATACTTCATTGATCTCATCTAAGAGTCATAATACCATTCTTGTACCACTCATACTTATTGTAAAGAAAAACTTTAATTAATGGCCTACTTCATGTAAAACCTACTGGATCAAATCTCAAAACTATCATCATCACCTTCGTGTTGCCATCCATTTTTTTTTTCCACAATACTCATCTTGAATGCAAGCTTATTGTCCATTACTAACCACAAATGTCAATATAAGTTCTCCCATACTATACTAACTTATACATACTAGGTAAAATCAGAAGGGAAAAGGGTCAAAAATACCCCTCAACTTTGGTTTATTAGTTGACTTTACCCTTACCGTTAAAATTAAGTTATTCATGCCCTCGCCGTGTACAAACTTAACACATATACCCCTGATTTGGACGGAATCTCCTAAATTGACTTCAATTTCACAATTTTAATCAAAATTATCCATTTAAAATGAATTTTAAATAACCCGACGACAACCCATTTAATTAAAATCCAATTCAAATTAGATAGGTCGTATCCCGACCACTGTTTTTTGCCTGTAATAGAAGAGCTCTCTAGGGTTTCAATTCATGTCTGTTTTAGCAGTAATGGATGGAGGCCAGAAAGCCAAGATGGCTCTTGAAGATGAAAGGCGCAAAAGGAAGCCAACTTGACGCGAAGAAGAAGGTCATGAATATCCAGTGCAAACTGTGTATGCAGACATTTATGTGCACAACGTTAGGGGTGAAGTGCAAGGAACATGGTGATCTATATCCTTTAAGAAAACCCAAAAATAATTTTCAGTTTTCACCAAGCCAACAAAATATTATTTTCGATTAATTTTGTTGATTCCATCTATGCAAAAAATACCCAAAGTTCATTTCTATTCTTGAATCTCGTATGATAATCAAGTCATTAAAGTTGAAATTTTTGGAAGCAATATCTTGCTGGTGATCTATTTCCTTCAAGCATCCTTCAACATTGAACAACGTATCCATGGACACAGATCTAAATAGCCCTCTTTAAGAAATTCATCCCTAAAACATGGAATCCTTCACACAATTATCTCAAATTTTATACATACACTCTCCAAAAAGTTATTCGATCTTTTTCGATAATATTCACTCAAAATGGAGCTTATTTGAGCCAATTCAATTTTTCAAACTTGACCTTTGGTTGAGCTTCAATGGCGGATTGCCTTTTTCAAATTAATCCTCTCCAAATTAATGGATAACCATGAAATGGTATGGAATCGGCAACAAAAAAAAATGAAACAAAATCCATTCACAACAAATTCCTAACTCTCGACTGCCAAATTTTCAAATCAAGTTCAAGTTTTTTTTTCAAATGGTGGAACTTCTGGTTCTTCAAACTTCAGCTCCAATTGAAGAAAAAGAAAAATCCTCAATTCCAATTCAATGGCTATCCATGAAATTAGTTTGAAAGTTGCAGATCTTTTCAAAGTTCAATCGAATCCAATGTTTTTTTAGCTGAATCATGGAGGTTTAATTTGGTGTGAGTTGGAGTATATATTATAATGGGTCGGATTGGATTTGAAGAAGAGACTGACGGGCCGTTTACAAGAATTTGGGTTAATTTTGATTAATTTAGGGATTTCCGTCCATGGAGGGGTAGAAATGATAAATTTATTAACGGCGAGGGTAAAAACAAATTTATTTTAATGGTAAGGGCATAGTCAAGTAATAAACCAAAGTTGAGGGATATTTTTTTTATCCTTTTCACAATTAAGAAACACTTGCCAACTAAGACCTCATGACAAGTAGTTAATCTTTATCTCACAACCTATTTATTTACAGATTACCGTCACATTCCTTTTCACAACTTAAGTACTACTAACCCAACTTAATAAACATCATTACTTAATTAGTTCTATAATCCTCTAATTATTATGGGGATCTCCTTTCAAAAATCATAAGCCTAGCTTAGATCTATCACCTCATTAATACTCTACTCTTCTATTCAACACATATACTTGGTCTTTACTAACACAATGGAACATCAACATAAAATTCTCCCCGATTAAAGTACACTCTAACTCATCCTAACTAGTAACTGGTCATCTTCCTACTATCATGAAATCCACACAAGATTACTACTCTTTAGCCTACGCATAAGGGAAGAACTCCTCATTAATTATGTACTACGCACGGGACTACAACTACATACTTTACTCTATAACTAACCTCATTCTTAGGTTATTCCACTTCTAAATGCATACTTCTAACTATAGGCACTTTAACTACTGATGGCTCGTAATATCGTAAGTCACACTATCTTTTGGGTGAAGGTACTACCCAAGCTCTAAAACATAATCCCCTCTTAAAGGGTATCACGTGAAACAAGACTTGGAGAATAGAGTCTGGGAGTATATCTTTCTTTTAGCTTGAACATGATTCATATGAATAAGAATGCATTCTTTTGAATCTATACAGTTAAGATCACCCATGAGCTTATCTCAAGCCTCTCTACACTCTCATGACTTTATCAAGACTTTTGCTGAGAGTAACTATTGATAAGCATTTAGGGTTTGCTTTTTAACTACCTTGAGTATGAGGGGTAGTTGAATGGATTTGAGAAACACACGAGTTAGAATAAGTTCCTTATGACACATTTGTATTGCATGATTTAGAGTATGAAAGAAGGGAAAAGTTTCTTAAATGTCTATAGTCCCTCATTTATAGATGTGGGCCCTTAAAACAATAAATAAGATCCTACTTGAAACGACTTCATAAACACCCTAGGACACTTGAACTTTGTACTCAATACCACATTTGTCATGCCTCGATCCTACACCCTAGACATGGTCGGCACTCGAGAACTATTGTTGGTCCCCAAGCAAACCCTTGGCCTGAGTGACTACTTAGTGGAAGACTTACTCAAGCAGAGAGAAAACTTTAAATACAAAATTAAACTCAACTTAATTAAATGTCTGAAAATACTTAATAAAGTATAAGTAATAGTTTTCAAGATCTCAAAGCAGAAGGTAACATACTAAAAGACTCATCAACTTTAACTATCTATGAAACCTTTATTACTAAATATGGATGTCAGTAAAAGACCCATGAAATCTCAAGAAAACTAACTAGACAATAAATATGAAGTCCCCCAGAATGCAAGGAGGCTCACCTAAGCTATTTGAAGTGCAAAATGATCTCAACGAAATGCTTGTTGATGATCCTAAACACATGTATCTGCATGACATCAGTACATTGAATGTACGAGTATGTAATATGACTGAATAGACAAATAAATGAATTGAATGACTGAAATAATACATGAACATGAAGTGAAAACCATTTGAGCTTTACAATAAGATATGCAATAAAAGCAACATGAAAATAATATACTTTACTTTATGGGGAGTTTTTCTAATCGACAATAATTACTATGAGCCTAGAAATGATACAACACTCTGCACACTGCAAAGGCCATCCTATACTGTAAGTATAGATCCATAAATAGGCTTTCTCAGAGGCAGTGAAGAGTCGCACAAATAATTAGTGTTATCCTATAATACATTGGATACTTAAGTTTTATGGGACTTTTGTGTTATAGAAGAGTCTAATCCAATTCGGTGCTCGATACTACTCCCAAATTAATAAATATTAATTATGCTCAATTCACCCTTTACAAGAAAGGGTCAATTACCTTACTGAAGTACCTTTCAAAAACATAAATCATACTTGCATTAAAACGTATACTTATGGGTTTATCTTTCAAGCCCAAGAAACAATATGCATAACAACTGAAAACTCTTATATTTTTTTCTAAAAATAGAGCCCTTAAACTTTGAATGTAAACTCACTTACTTTTCATGTAAACTTACTTTCATTTTGAATGCACAATAAGACATGTGGTTAGGATATGTAGGGATTTTCAAAGGTAAATGGAGCTTATATGATCCCATAAAGAGAGAGAAAACGTAGCCACAACATAAAGGAACAAGCCACCAAATGAAACAAGGAAGGATTAGCCCAATGACCCATGGTGTATGGCTGGAGTAGGGCTTCAGGACCTAAAGTACTGGGTCTGGGTTTGGGCGCACCGCTGTCACGCTACCTCAGGGCCTAGAGTACTGGGGCCAGATTTGGGTACACTGCTGGCACACCACCCAAGCCCTACCCCAGCTACCCTGACAATTTTTTTCTTTTGAAATTAAGGCCCCATACTAGATTAGAATGGGGAAATTTCTCCTAAAATCTAGTTTTTTAACCACAAAACCAATACACGAGAACTTTCAAATGATTCCTTTTTACAAAATAACTTTACTTATCAATAGGTTCTATGTGCATCTAAGCATGAACAACATTATAATATTCTAAAAGAATAAAGGAAGTTAAACATCAACTTTTAAAGAACTAAATTCAATATAAAGAATCATGAATAGATCCACTAGCTAATGTCTATTTAAGACAATCATCATATGGTGACACATAGTTATGGGATAAGGTGATTGCTACTAGAAACTTGACCTCAAGCTACGATGAGCCTCCATCTCAATATAACATAAATCCCATGAGATAACCATTAATCTTAAGTTGTCTTATTATCCATTGAAGGGCACACGTCAAGTAGCCAATCCAATCTAGAGTTCATTATAATAGCTCCTAAATATTTGATTCAAAGTTTAGTTGAGAAAACCGTTCAACCCTATGAATCCTTGATGTGTAAAAACCCTTGCACATTCATGTTTTGAGTAGTATGTGAGAAATCCTTTCAAAACAACAAAAACATTGATGCTTCACTCTCAAAGCAACCTTAAATCATTTATGCCAATTTCATAAAGAAACATGCATATCTTTATAAATTATTCTTTCATAGTTCAAAAGCCTCATCATATAAACACAACCTAGAAATCATGGGTAATGCATGAGTTCATGTGAATTCAACTTAAAAACATGTAATTACATCAATCCATGCATAAAAAGACATAAAACAATCAAATGGATCATAATTGAAAGGAACCCATGTGATTGAATAAAACCCTAATTTCAACTGGAGAATTTAGGAACCCTATGGAGGAAAGAAATCCATAGGTCAATACTATCATACCTTACTGCCAAAACCACACAATCAATGGTGAATTTGGAAACTTGATCTTGAAATCCTAGACTTCTTCTTCAAGCTTTAGAGAGAGATATTGGTTTGTTTGTCCAGTTAAGGAAGTTACCCGTAAATATGAAGGGTATTTTGGTGTTTTCCTTGACCTTTCAGAGTTAAGCAATTTTTAGTAATATGTTGGGGTCAAATCTGATTTGGGATCGTTTTACCAATCCCATATATGCTTAAGGTTTTGAGAGGAGTTCAAGACGAGGAGAAAAGGAGAAAAGGTCAAGGCGTTCAATGAATTCTTGCGAATCAATGGTTGTTTCGCCAAGGGTTTAATCCCTAAGAGGTATGTGAGTTCTCATAGTGTTGGGTTCGTTCACCCACATGTCAATCATGTTATTTTTAGTGGAATTGTGTTCTTGAACTTGAAGAATTTGAGTTCTTGATGAGTTTTTTTGAAGTTTCATTCGTAATCTTGATTGTTGAGGTTTGATGAGTTCTTGAGATAAGTGTTAGTGTTTTGAGGGTAGTTTTGAGTAGATTATTGTATACTAATGTTGGGTATTCGAATCTAAGTGAGCTGGGAAGAAACCATTCGAATCTAGGTGAATTGGGGTTTGAAAACGAGAAAGAAAATTTGTCAGGAAGTTCTGGGCAGGGGTTGGCGCACTAGAAAACTGGTTCTGTAGTTTTGGACCTGGGGCACCGCTCTACTCTGTGCGCCCCAAACCCCCTTGATCAGTAGTTCAGGGGATGGTGCCCCGCATCACTTAGTGCTACAAGGTCGCCGGGTCCTCTACCCTCCAATTTTTCTTTTCATATAAGATCCCTTGAATCATACCTATGTTTCCTACTCAATATCTACAATCTAATTACATAGATATGTCAAGATATCATTCACAACACGGTTCATAACCTTGAATCCATAATTAAAATTCAAGGTATAGTTAAGAGTTAAGTTTTGAAAGTTCTTCCGAGTTAATTTAACAAGTCTTTTACACTAATTCTAAACTTATTTTAAGACTTGAGCAGTTGAGTTTGAGGATGAGTATAGTTTAGTTCATTTTCTTTAAAATGATAGATGGGAACTAAGTATTACAAAAGAATAAATGTTTTCACATTTAAGATGAGAGGAAACACTAATATCTGAAAGAGTTTTTGAGCAGTTTTGAGTACCATCTCTTTTAAGAGAAAGATTTTGAGTAATAATCTCAAACCAGGGAAAAAGTTATGTTTTTAAACATATGAGCTAGTTATATTTTTGGAGTAGTATTGAGCACCAATATGGGACGAGTTCAAATAACTCAAAGTCCTCATAGACCATATAGCCAATGTAGGTAGAAAGGGTCATACCTTTTAGATTATTCCTTATTGCCTTTAAGTATAGACTAGTGGATCCACTTAGTTAGTAGGTCTTATACCCCAAAAAAGTATAGGAGAGTTCTGGCAGCGTGGGTTAGACGTTGTATTATCACATAGCTCATACTGATGGTTGTAGGTTAGAGAGTCTTCCATAGAGTTTATTTTGTATTTTCATAAACAAACAGAGTTATTTTGTATTTTTACATACAACTGAGTTATATTGTATTCTTAAATACATTAAGTTGATATCTACTTTTTAAATGCTTTATATAAGCTGCATCTTTATTATTGTTTTATACTGCATTGAGTATCCATGAGTTGAGTGGAGTTGAGGTGAGTATGTTTCTTCAGATTCTAGTTCAAGCTTATGTCTTGTCTTAGATTTCTCCTTGCATGCTTGTACATTTCATGTACTAACGCCATTTGGCAACCAGGATCATCAACCAGCGTTTCATTGATCTAGTTGAGTTCAAGATTTGTTTGGTGAGCCTCTTGCTTCCGGAGGATCCCTTATTTATCTTTAGTTATTTTCATTTGTTACGATTATTTGAGGTCTTGTCTTAACATCCCTCATATTATTAGAGGTGTCATAGATAAATAGACAGTATCAGTTCATGAGTCTTTTCATTTCTTTGATTAATGTTTTAAAGACTTGAGTTGCTTATTTCTGGCTAGTTTGAATATTCTTATATATTCTGTGTTTATTATGTTGAGACAATTGATTAAAGTTTGTTTTTAAAACTCTTTTATTAGGGAGTAAGTATTTCGCTGAGAGTTGAGCCAGGCCAATAGTTCACTTGGGGCCAACAATGGTTCTCGAGTGCCTGCACGTCCATGGTGTAGGCTCGGGGTGTGAAATTTTTTGTATCAGAGCAAAGAGTTTAAGAGTCCTTGGGTGTCTATGAAGTCGTGTCTGTAGTGTCCTAGTTATCGATGTGAAGCGTGCCACATCTATAATTACTAGGCTACAACATTTTGGAACTATCTCACTTCTTTCATACTCTTTTCGTGCGATAGAGTTCAACTCATAAAAGTTTCTTTTTAATTTATTCTTGCGCATATCTTTCATATCATTCCTCCAGTTTGAGGTCATCCCGCTAGGAGAAATGTTGAACCTCAGGATCAAGGGGTACCCAATGCACCAGAAGGGCAACCCCAAGAGAGGTCACTAATGCTGAGTTACTCTGGATGTTGAGTCAAGAGGTCGCCAACCAAGTGGGTTAGCAGAGAGGGGATATACAGGATATGGTTGATACATCCAGAATCTATTAGTTTTTAAGGATGAGTCCTCCAGACTTCACCAGTTCAAGTATCACTGAGGATTCGAAGAACTTTATGGAAGAGTTGTAGAAAGTGTTTGAGGTGATACATGTTACTGATGTTGAGCGAGTGGAACTAGTTGTATACTAACTAAAGGGTGTTTCTAGAGTGTGGTTTGACCAATGGAAGAATAGTAGAGCTGGTGATTCACCAATTGTTAGTTGGGCTGTGTTTTGAGAGACCTTCTTGGGGCATTACTTTCCCCATGAACTGAGAGAGGCTAAGGTAAGGGAATTCATCACTTTTAAGCAGGAATCTATGAGCGTACATGAGTACAGCCTTAAGTTCACTCAACTATCCCATTATGCTACGGAGATGGTTGCTGACATGAGGAGCAAAATGAGTTTATTTGTTATTTGGCTGTCTCGTCTGTCAAGTAATGAGGGCAAGACAACTATGTTTATAGGAGATATGGACATAACAAGTTTGATGATCCATATGCAACAGGTTGAGAAAGATAAGATGAGATATACAAATGATTTTTGAAACAAAAAAGCTAAGACATCGGGAAATGAGTCTGGGTAGCAGAAGAGCAATACGAAATGGTCTTATTTTCAACACAAGCAACATGGACATGCTCCATCATCTACTATTTCACCTGTACCAAGTAATAGAGGTGAGTTCAAGAATTAGAATTTCAGATCTAGACCTGTAAAGTCTCAAGGTAGTGGGGGTACAAGGAGGTAATGAGACTCCTGTATGTGCTAACTGTGGCAGGACCCACTCAGAAGTGTGTCGGGATGTCTCCACAGGTTGCTTCAACTGTGGTTAGAATGGTCACTTCATTAAAGAGTACCCTAAGAATAGGCAAGGTAATGATAATGAGGGCAATAGAGCCCAATCTTCTTCAGCGGCTCCACCAAAATAGAGTTGCACCTAGAACAACTACTTCAGGGACAAGCGGAGGAGCAAATCGTTTGTATATCACAAGTCGCCAAGAGCAAGAGAATTCGCCAGATGTTGTCACTAGTACGATCCAAGTCTTTACTTTTGATATATATGCTTTGCTAGATCCAGGAGCGATTCTATCTTTTGTGACTCCTTATATTACGATGAATTTTAATATTCTTCTGAGAAACTTCTTGAGTTGAGAGATTTTATCGTGATTGTGTCATTTATATTAATCACAAGGACACCATGGCTGACTTAGTCGAGTTAGATATGGTAGATTTGATGTTATTCCAGGTATGGATTGGCTTCATGCTTGTTATGCCTCAGTTGATTGTAGAACTCGAGTAGTTAAGTTCCAGTTTTCTAATGAACCAGTTTTTGACTGGAGGAGTAGTTCAGTAGTGCCTAAGATTCATTTTATTTCATACGTTAAGGCGATAAAGTTAGTTTCCAAGGTGTGATTCTATCACTTAGTCTGAGTTAATGACTCTAGTGTTGAGAAACCACATATTCAGTGAGTTCCAATAGTGAGTTAGTTTCCAAAGGTCTTTCCAGATGATCTTCCTGGAGTCCCTCCTGAGAGAGAAATTGACTCCAGTATAGATATTCTTCTTGATACTCATCATTTCTCTATTCCTCCATATAGAATGGCTCTGGCTGAGGTGAAAGAGTTAAAAGATTATTTTAATGATATCCTTGATAAAGGCTTTATTCAACCAAGTATCTCACCTTGGGGCACTCTGGTCTTATTCATGAGGAAAAAATATGGTTCTCTTAGAATGTGTATAGATTATTTCTAGTTGAATAAGGTTACTATCAAGAATAAGTATCCTCTCCCGAGAATTGATGATCTATTTGACCAACTTCAGGGTGCCACTTGTTTTTCTGAGATAGACCTTAGATCAGGCTATCATCTGTTGAGAGTAAGAAAAAGTGACATCCCAAAGACAACATTCAGGACCCATTATTGTCATTATGAGTTTCTGGTCATGTCATTTGGTTTGACTAATGCTCCTACAGTGTTTATGGACCTTATGAATAGAGTTTTTAAGCCTTATATACATATGTTTGTTATCGTGTTCATTGATGACATTCTAATCTATTCGAGGAATGAGGAGGATCATGTTAGTCATCTCAGAGTAGTTCTCCAAGCTCTCAAGGATAGATAGTTATATGCTAAATTCTCTAAGTGTGAGTTTTAGATTGAGCCTATGGCATTCTTAGGCCACATTATTTCTGGTGATGGAATTTGAGTTGATACTCAGAAAATAGAGGTAGTGCAGAATTAGCCTAGACCCACATCTCCTACTGCTATTAGGAGTTTCTTGGGGTTAGCTGGATATTAAAGAAGGTTCATCGAGGGGTTCTCATTGATTTCATCCCCTTTTACTAAGTTGACTTAGAAAATAGTAAAGTTTCAAAGGTCTAAATCTTGTGTGAAAAGCATTCAAGAATTGAAAACTAGGTTTACAACTTCCCCGGTGTTGACCTTACCATAAGGGATGCAAGGTTTTATTGTGTATTGTGATGCGTCCAGAGTTGGACTGAGTTGTGTATTGATGGAGAATGACAATGTTATAGCTTATGCCTCCAGACAACTTAATGTTCACAAGAAGAATTACCGAACCCATGATATAGAGTTGGCCACTATAGTGTTCGCTTTGAAGATATGGTGTCATTGCCTCTATGGTGTTCATGTATATGTGTTCACCAATCACAAGAGTCTTCAGTATGTATTCATTCAGAAAGAGCTTAATCTCAAACAGAGGAAGTGGTTAGAGTTACTCAAGGATTATGACATGGGTATTCTATATCACCCAGGTAAGGCTAATGTAGTTGCTGATGCTTTGAGCAGATTGTCTATGGGCAGTACTTCCCATGTTGAGAAAGAAAAAAATGAATTAACCAAGGATGTGCACAAACTTGCACGCTTGGGAGTCTAAGGTGGAGTAGTGGTGATGAATGGGGTTGAATCATCGTTATTGTTAGAAGTGAAAGAGAAGCAAGACCAAGATCTTGTTTTGCTTGATTTGAAGGTAAATGTCCATAAGCAAAAAGTTATGGCTTTTGAACAAAGGGGAAATGCTGTATTGAGGTATCAAGATAGATTGTATGTACCAAGGGTGGATGAACTCTAACACAGTATCATGGAGGAAGCTCATAGCTCTAGATATTTGATCCATCCTTTTTCCACAAAGATGTATTGTGACTTGATGGAAGACTATTGGTGGAGTAGTATAAAGAAGTGTATTGCAGAGTTCATTGTTAAATGCTCGAATCGTCAACAAGTTAAGGTAGAGCACCAATGGCCCGGTGGTATGGCTCAGAATATAGATATTCTGGAATGGAAATGGGAGATGATCAATGTGGATTTTATCAATGGTTTGCTACAGTCTCACAGGCTATATGATTCTATTTGGGTGATTGTAGATGGAATGACTGAATCAACCCACTTTTTGTCCGTAAAAACTACCCATTTAACAGAGGATTATGCCAACTTATATCTTCAAGAGGTAGTTAGACTTCATGGAGTTATATTGTCCATTATTTCTGATAGAGGTACACAATTTTGGAAGTCATTCCAGAAAAAGGTTTGGGTTCGAAGGTGAACTTGAGTACTACGTTTCATTCTCAGACTGATGGTCAAGCAGAGCGCACAATTCATACTTTAGAAGATATGTCAAGGGCTTGTGTTATCAATTTCTAAGGTAATTGGGATGATCACTTACCTCTCATAGAATTTTCTTACAGCAATAGTTATCACTATAGCATCTAGATGGCTCCTTATAAAGCTCTTTATGGGAGAAGATGTCGATCTCCTATTAGATGGTTTGAAGTTGGTGAAGTTTGGTTGATAGGACCAGACTTTGTTCATCAAGATATAGAGAAAGTGAAGATTATTCAAGAAAGCTTGAAAGTAGATCAGAGTCGTCACAAAACCTACACTGATGTTAGGAGAAGAGACTTAGAGTTTGAGGTGGATGATTGGGTTTATTTGAAGGTTTCACCCATGAAGAGTGTTATGATGCTTGGTAAGAAGGGGAAGCTTAGTCCCTGGTATATTGGTCCTTACAAGATATCCAAGAGGATTGACAATATAGCTTTTGAGTTAGAGCTACCGCAAGAGCTAGCAGCAATCCATCCGGTATTTCACATTTCAATATTGAAGAAGTTTATGGGCGATCCTTCACTCATTATAACTACTGAAAATATTTGTATTAAGGAAAGCCTATCTTATGAGGAGGTACCATTTCAGATTCTAGATCGTCAGGTTCGCAAGTTGAGGACCAAGGAGGTAGCATCAGTCAGGTATTATGGAGAAATTGATTCGTTGAGGTGGCTACTTGGGAGACTGAGGATGATATGAAGAAGAGATACCCACATATCTTTGAGTCCGAAGAAATTCCATATCAATGCATTAATTCTTTCCTTAGTACTTTTTAATTGATATGTTGAATGTGTTAAATTTCAAGTTGGGTGTTTTGAGTTAGGTGTTAGAAGTTTCCACCCTTAGTTCTACTTAGAATGATCTCATTCGTAGATGAATGTTACCAAGGGGTAGATATTGTAACATTCCACCTTATAAAGAGCTAAATATAAAAAGAACAAAGTTGGAAAGAGTAAAATTGAAAATTTTGGTAATTTATGCGAAGTTATGAGTTTGGGTCAACATCTAACGAACATAACATTCATTACATAATGAGTTAGGTGTCCCATAAGATACCAAATGAAAGGTCTTGGAATCCTCTTTCCAAAGCCACCGAGTTTGCTAAATTTTGAGTTCGGATGAGAGAGATATGCCCATTTGAAATTGGCCTGTCTAGTTAAGGAAGTTACCAGAAAATATGAGGGGTATTTTGGTCTTTTCCTTACCCTTTCAGATGTAAGAGATTTTTAGTAATATTTTGGGGTCAAATCTGATTTGGGTCAGTTTTACCAATCCCATATACAATTAGGGTTTTGAGAGGAATTCAAGAAAAAAGAGAAAGGAGAAAAGTTTAAGGCATTCATTGAGTTCTTGAGAATCGAATGTTGTTTCGCCAAGGGTTTAATTCCTAAGAGGTATGTGAGTTCTCATAGTGTTGGGTTCATTCAACAACACACCACTCATGTTATTTTCAGTGTAATTTCGTTGTTGAAGTTGAAGAATTTGAGTTCTTGATAAGTTTTCTTGAAGTTTCATTTGCAATCTTGATTGTTCAGGTTTTGATTAGTTCTTGAGATAAATGTTAGTGCTTTGAGGGTTGTTTTGAGTAGATTATCGTGTATTAATATTGGGTATTCGAATCTAAGTGAGCTCGGAAGAAACCATCCAAATCTATGTGAATTGGGGTTTGAAAATGAGAAAGAAAATTCATCGGGAAGTTCTGGGCAGGGGCTGGCGCGCTGCTCCAATAGTATGCCAGAAAAGTGGTTCTGTAGTTGTGGCCCTGGGGCACCGTGCCACTTTGTGTGTCCCAAACCCCCATCAGTAGTGCAGGGCTGGCGCCTCGCACCACTCAGTGCGCTAGGGTCGTCAGGTCCCCTACCCTCCCGTTCTTCTTTTCGTACGAGTTCCCTTGAATTGTACCTATGTTTCCTACTCAATATATACCTTCTAATTACATCTATATATCAAGAAATCATTCATAACATGAATCATAACCTTGAATCCATAATTCAAATTCAAGGTAGAGTTAAGACTTAAGTTTTGAGAGTTCTTCCGAGTCATTTTCATAAGTTTTTTTCACTCATTTTAATCATGTTTTAAGACTTGAGCAGTTGAGTCTGAGGAAGAGTAGAGTTGAGTTCATTTTCTTTAAAATGATATATGGGAATTAAATATTCCCAAAGATTAAATGTTTCACATTTAAGATGAGAGGAAACACCGATTTACAAAAGAGTTTTTGAGAAGTTTTGAGTACCATCTCTTTTAAGAGAAATCTTTTACGTAATAATCTCAAACAAGAGAAAAAGTTATATTTTTAAACATATGAGCTATTTATATTTTGGGAGTAGGATTGAGCATCGATATGGGGACGAGTTTAGATAATTCAAAGTCCTCATAAACCATGTAACCAAAGTGGGTAGAAACGGTTATAATTTTTAGATGATTCCTTATTTCTTTTAAGAATTGACTAGTGGATCCACTTAGTTAGTAGGTAATATACCCCGACAAAGTATAAGACAGTTCTGGCAGCGTTGGCTAGACGCTGTATCATCTCATAGCTCATAGTGATGGTTGTCGGTTAGAGAATCTCCCACAAAGTTTATTTTCTATTTTCATATACAAACAAAGTTATTTTGTAGTTTCACATACAAACTTAGTTATATTCTATTCTTAAATACATTAAGTAATGCTTTATATAATTTCATCTTTATTGTTATTTTTATACTGCATTGAGTTGAGTATCCATGAGTTGAGGTGAGTATGTTTCTTCAGTTTCTGGTTCAAGCTTATGTTTTGGTTTAAATTTCCCCTTTCAGGCTCGTACATTCCATGTACTGACGTTATTTGGCTTGTATCTTTTATGATGCAGATACAGGTAACCAGGATCATCAACCAATGCTTCATTGATCCAGTTGAGTTCCAGAGTTATTTGGTGAGCCTTCTTACTTCCGGAGGATCCCTTAGATTTGTTAGGATGATCGCGGGTCTTGTCCCAACATCCCTCATAGTATTAGAGGCTTCATAGATAGATAGACAATATCATGTCATGAGTCTTTTCATTTCTTTGTTTAAATGTTTTAAAGACTTGAGTTTCCTATTTCTGGCTACTTTGAATATTCTTATATATTATGTGTTTATTATGTTGAGACAATTGAGTAAAGTTTGTTTTTAAAACTCTTTCATTAGTGACAATTTTTTAGTGAGAGTTGAGCCAGACCAAAGGTTCGCTTGGGGCAGAAATGGTTCTCGAGTGTCAACCACATTCAAGGTGTAGGCTCGAGGCATGACATCATCAGTGCCTTTAACTAGAAGTTGAGATCAAAATAAGACATATGGTTGGATTTCTAATAGTGTTGTAATGGTGCTATGGTTTTGTAGGGCGAAGGTAGAGGTACGCCTTACACTAGATGTGGTAAAGTAGGTCAGTTTTAGGTTTTTCAAAGGAGACTCGAGGCTGTGGCTTCAAATGCAGTTAATACAAGTATCATCTCTATTTGCCATTGATCTGCCTTTGTATCATTTGATCTAGGATCTACATTCTCTTATATCTCTTCCTACTTTGTTGTTGGATTTTATTTTATATGTGATATTATGCCTATGCTAGTTCATTTTTCTAAGCCCCAAGAGTGAGCCCTTAGTGGTAGATAGAATTTATCAATCTTAAATTGTTACTCTAGAGGGATATAATACGTGAGTAGAATTGATCATATTAGGAATGGTAGATTTCAATGTCATTTTAGATATAAATTATCTCTCTCCTGACTATGTTATTCTTGATTGTCATGCTAAGACTATGACCTCAGTGATGTCTAGTGTTCTGGGAGTGACGTGGAAATGTTCTACTGGTTCTTATTCTAGCAAGGTTATTTCCTTCCTTCATGCCTAACAATTGGTTGATAGAGGTTGCTTGCCTTAATTAGCCTTCATTCGGGATACTCGTGTTGAGCCATGTTCTATGGAGTCCATTTCAGTTGTTTAAGAGTTCCTCAATAAATTTTCTATTGACGTCCAAGTGTTTCTCATAATAAAGATATTGACTTTGCTATTGATTTGAAGTCGGGCACTAAGCCCATCTCTATTCCTCTATATCATATGGCTCCACCAAAGTTGAAGGAATTAAAGGATCAATAGCAGGATTTGTCGAGTAAGAGGTTTATTTGGCCTAGTGTGTCATCTTGGGGTGCACCGGTTCTATTTGTGAAGAAGAATGATGGTTCTACGAGGATGTACTTTGATTATAAACATTTGAACAAGATGAGTGTTAAGGAAAAAAATCATCTTCCACCCATTGATGATTTGTTTGATCAGCTCAGGGAGTGGCGTTGTTCTTCAAGATTGACTTGAAGTCCGGATATAATTAGTTGAGGATTATAGCATTAGATGTCTCTACGACATCCTTTCGGACTCTATTTGACCGTTATGAGTTTTTGGTAATGTCATTTGGGTTGACTAACACCGTAGTATCATTTATGGGTTTTATTAATGGGCTGTTTCACCCGCATCTGGATTCCTTCATTATTGTATTCATTGATGACATCTAGGTGTATTCCAAGACTGAGGCTGATTATGTTCGCCATTTGAGGACAGTGCTTTAGAGGTTGGGGATGAGAAATTTTATAAAAAAAAATCTCCAAGTGTAAATTATTGCTCAATTCAATGGTATTATTAGAATATGTGGTGTCAAAGGAGGGTATTCGACTAGTTCTAACCAAGATTGTGGCTGTTAGAGATTGGACAATGCCTGCTTGTCCTACTGAGATTCTTATTTATATAGGGTTGGCTAGTTATTATAGGAAGTTTGTGCAAGGTTTTTATTCTATTAATACCCTATTGACTAGATTAACTCATAAGAATATGGGTTTTCAATGGACTGATGAGAGTGAGGCAAGCTTTAAAAAGCTCAAGACTTTGTAAACTTCGTCTCTAGTTTTTACCTTAGCGGAAGAAGGTAAAGGTTTTACTATAACACCCCGTATCCTAGATAGACAAAACAATGCAGACTTTGAGAAGTTGCAGGTGCAACCCACGATTGCCATCCACGGACCGTAGGTCAGACCACTGCCCGTGCTGGTGGTCCGTGGTTCACCACTGAAACCCATCCCAAAACCAGCTCAGAAAAATCGGCTAAGTCTCGACACACGGACAGACCCACGGTCCGTAGGTCAGACCACAGTCTGTGGTCTATGTCCGTGGATTGAGGTCCCCTATACCCAGCCTCTGATGCAAACGACGGTCAACCAGTACGGACCGTCATTCGATCCACGGTACGTAGGTCAGACCGTAGGTAAGGGTCAACAGCCAGTTAGCTGAAAATTGTTGATAGGTCAACTTCAGATGGTCATAACTTTAAGCACAAAAGGAATTATGTGTGCCATGACCTATGATATGATATATAATTGAATCCTCTTTCCAACGCCACCGAGTTTGCTAAAATCCGATCTACAAGTAAAAAGTTATGCTCGTTTTAGTGAAGGCCTGTCGAGCAGGCTTGACTTACGGACACAACCTACGGACCGTTGATTGACCTATGGCCCGTAGGTCCAGTCCATAAGTCACTCCGACAACATTTAAGTTAGGGGTCTTTTTGTCTTTCCCTTTTTCGTTTAACCCCTAAGATATGTCGTGTAGACCCTAAATCATGAGATTTTAGTCAGTTTAAGCCTAGAAACATAACTAGAACTTACCTAAGTTAAATCATTAATCAAACTTAGAAGAATTAGAACGCTAAGAGGAGAAAGTGGTCAAGAACCCTAGTTCAAGAACGCAACAAGTTTTCTTCAGTTCTAGCCCTAAAATCAAAGGATTTCTCCGTGAAATTCGTGACCAGGTATGTGGGATTTCACTAGTGGGTTCCTTTCACCCATTAGGTCCCTAGAATTCAGTCAGATTCTTGATTCCATGATTATGAACAGACCTAGGGTTTCTAGAATTTCAACAAATCTTCATGAATTAGTTATTTAAATGTTCCAAATCAGATTTGTATGTTAATATTTAGTTTGTTGCATGAATTCCAGAACCCTAGCTATGTATTTCTTTAGTTCTTGAATTACACATGCTAGGTAAGATATTTCAGTTATTCAAATATACATACTCCAGTTTTGAAAGCCATATTATCAGTATATTTCAGTATAAACCCTATTTTCAGGTTTAAACTGAGTTTTTGAGAAAGTTAAGATGAGTTTTGAGAAAGAGTTTCTAAATCATGATTAGTATGACAATCGAGTATGTCATCAATGTATGAACATTATGGTATCTAGATATACATCAATGTTTATGCAGTATGACTTCCCAAGTCATTAATGATCATAGTATAATATGATTTTGAATTGTTTTCTAAGAAGGAGTTTTCAAGTATGAGTATCTACATGTCAGTATTTTGAGCTATTCAGTATTTCAGATATTTCAGTATTCAGTTAT